>JANAVB010043419.1:430699-625699 GCA_029216955.1 Iris pallida | reverse complement strand
CATGCTGGTATTTTGACTATCTTGGCCAACGCTGTTATTACAGCCTAGTTTTGCAATCTCACTCTGTTCTCGAGCTTGATTCAAGACATATTTTTAGTGGGGACGCCTACTAACATATTGTCTAATCAGAATCGATGTATTACGGTCTGATCAACCGTAGTGCCCTAGGTTCGCTCTCTCTTTGATTATCCCATGTGGATCTAGATATCGAGGTATCTATGATCTCATCCGTGACTGCTTTGACAATTCCTCTTGAATTATATGTTCCCCTTTGAATCACGAAATTGTATAAAGTAACATCTCCCTTGAACTCTTTATTGTTTTTGTCTTTCACCGATTTAGAAAGACGAAAGCTCATAATTGGTAGAGAGATACAGAGTATCCCCCATGACTATGATAGTTGTATACCCAAGTGTAGCTACCATCGGCCAGCCATGTGATTGAGTTACTCGTTCTCCTCTCAACCCTCAAATTCATATCGGGACTTTCAAGCCATCTGAATTTGAGAATGAGTAGGGTTTTACCCCTAGTCAAAATGACAACCCAGAAGACTATCTATTCTCAAGAAACCAAACGTCGTGAGTCTCTAATCATTTACCGTAACTATGGTAGACACTCATTCCGAGATTGGTTTCCAACAAGTATTGTCCTAGTTATGTAAATTTTATTATTAAAACCTAACTAGTGTTGGAATACCACAGTCACTAGCTTAGCCAATATCATAGCTTAAATACCCTGTCTGTTGGCCCATTGGTCATATGGTCAAACTGATTTTAATAATTGATCAAACTCTGTCTCGATATATGAAGCTAGTCAGGATATCTCGGACTCTTGGACATGATCAAGAACAGCTATCTACACAGTTCAAGACCGAAGCGATATTTGCCTGTTCGAGTCTGTATTTCTTTGAGCATTATATTTTTTATTTTATTGAGTCTAGAAATACGTTGTACATCGAGTCGTACTGGCAAATAGGCTATTCCAAAATGATTTCAAATGTTTTTTAAAATGTCCTTAGTTTTGAAAAACATTCATATTAACAAAAGCTTCAAAAAGGTTTTCAAAAAGGTTTTTAAAAACCCTAACCTAACCCTGACAGAACTCGGCCAGAGTTCAGGCAGAGTTCAGTTAGTGGCCGTTTTGATTTTTGAATTCTTTGAAACTTGGTCCTCCTGCAGTTGCGGATTTGACCAAGATTTGCTCATCGAGTTCTGCCCGAATTCTGCCAGAATTCTGTCTTTGGAACTCCTATAAATAGAAAAGGATTTCGATCATTTTAACTCACTCATTCACTTTCAATCTTCTCTCTACTTAAAGTTTTCAGTCTTCCAAAGAGTTTTTCTTGAGCTTTAATTTTCAGATCCCAAGCCAGTTACAATCCTCTAGTCGATTTGCCAGTGCGGTATGGTCTAGAAGTTTCAGAGTGATTGTAATCAGAAGGCTTGATAGAAGAATACCTCTTCACAATTGAAGTTGGACGAGTTCTTCGTGTCAAAGCTCGCGTTGTAGAAGTTGCAAGGACTTCTTAAGAAAACTTGCAGTTTTGCCAATAGTGGATTCAACTGGTAGCAAGAGTTCTACCGACTGGACTAGTCCTCAACAGAGGGAAACCAGTATACATCGCTGCCTTTGCGTTTGCTTTCTTATCTCTGCCTTTACATTATTTAGTTGTGATTATTATTTTGTGATCTTGCTGCTAACAATTTTTAATTAGCATTATTCCGCTGCCAACTCTATTCACCCCCCTCTAGAGTATTCTGCTTTACGATTTCGTTCCTACAATTGGTATCAAAGCGAGTGTTACAGGTAAAGCAAGGTAACATTGCAATTATTTATTCATTTTAACTAATTTTTATATAGATCATAGCACAACACATGACAACTGTAAAATATATAAGTAAGGCCAGGCCACAAACAGACCTCCACTGTTTGATGGTACGAATTATACCTATTGGAAAACACGGATGAGTTTCTTCTTGAAATCACTTGACTTTGATTTATGGTCTATTGTTATTGATGGCTATCAAAAGCCACCTCGTACAAATGTTGATGGAGTTTTAGTTGAAAAACCCCATAACAGATATACAGAGGAAGAAAAGAAAAAGGTCAGTCTTGACGCACGTGCTATTAACGCTTTATTTTGTGCTTTAGACGGATCTAAATTTAACAGGGTGTCTATCTGCACAACTGTTAGTGAAGTGTGGAAGCTTCTTGAAGTCACACATGAAGGCACGACTCAAGTCAAAGAATCAAAGGTCAGCAGACTTACTCAAGAGTATGAGGTGTTCAAGATGAAGCCCAACGAAATAGTTACTTAGATGTTTGAAAGATTCTTGGATATTGTAAATCCTTTGTCCTCCCTAGGAAAAGATTACAGTAACCATGAAAAGATTCGCAAACTCCTGCGAGCACTTACCAAGAACTGGATTCCAAAGGTGTAACTCCACTTCCCAGTTTTTAAATAAATAATTAGATTCTAGTTATTAAACAATTGATATTATTAAGATTTAAATAATAAATTAGTTTTAAACAATAAATTTTAGATGATATATTTTGGAGGAAATTAATTTTGGACCACTTTTCAAATTTAAAAAGTTGTTACAACAACCTGGGCCCACCATGTGAGTTTAAAACTGTTTTTAAAACAATTTCCTGCAATTATGAAAAAGCAGAGGGTTTTATAGCAAATAATTTCGAGCGGAGGGACCTTTAAAAGAACATTTTGGGCGGAGGGGTGTTTCTGCAAAGTTGCTAAACTTTTCTTATAACTGAGCTGGGAAGAGAGAGATTACTCAGAAGTTATTTTTTTTCATTTCCTTTCTTTTCCGTTCTCTCGTCCCCATTTCTCGAGCAAACCCTAATTCGACGAACGGCGGCCGAGCGATGGCGATTTCGACGGCGACTCGAGCGGCGGCTTCAACAGCGACGAGCGGCGACTAGGAGGCGGAGATCCTTTCAGTAGCAGTGCCTGTGCAGCGGATTCACGCAGCGTCGCTCTTCCGACCAGCTGCGGAGTGGATCGTCGTCGATCTTCTCTCGAACTCTGTTCTTGAGCTCTTCCCAACCTTCTCCGTAGTAGATTCTTCGGTAGATCTGTCCTTCTCCACCAGCGGGAGTTGCTCTCGTGACGAGCCTGCTCGGCGACTCAATTTCTTCTTCTCCAATTTGCGACAGATCCAACTGATGGTAAGTTCTCGAGCCTTGAATCTTTTCACTCCATTTCCTTAACAATTTTCTTGAAATTCTTTGATGATTCGAAAATTTTCAAACCAGAGTTGTGTTCTTGACCTAGAATGCAGATCGATTATTTGCTTGAGTTGATGGTTTAATTGAGAGTTCTTCTTCGATCCAGGGTTTGCTATAAGATCAGGTAAATTCTAGATGGTCTGGTTTTGATTCTTTTTAATTCGGTATATTGTGCTCTGTTTTGGAGTTCTGGATCGAAATGCTGAGCCTCAATAAATTCATTTTGACAGAAAACTTCGATCGTGTCCGATACATATAAGGAGTCGGATCTCTTATTCAATTCCTGATCTGTATCCAGGTAACGATTGTCTCATCGCCATAAGTTTCTGGTTGTATTTTTCTTATTCTAAGTATTTATTCTTTCGTGAATCGAATTGTGTCCGAGGGAGGCGTGGGTTCGTGTTCATTGTTCATGAGTTCGTGATTCCTGTTCATGGTTCGTGTCTATGTGCGTGGTGTTCGTGTCCAAGTTTTGATCGAGTCCAAGTGTTGCTCGTGTCCAGACTGTGTGCGTGTGTTGCTATTCTTGGAGTAGGAAATTGAGGAGTAGCAGGGAGCAAACTGTATCAATTGTTCTTGATTTAAATTTGGTTGTGCAATTGGAGTTGTTTTCGATTATTTATGATTTTGATTGTTGAATTGTATTAAATCCTATGTTGAGTTTTGATGAATTCTGTTATGGAGTTGAATGCTAAAATATATTTAATTTCAGTAAGAATATTTTGGTTGTGGACAATAGTTTCAGAATTTCAGTTTTGTTGTACTACTTCTTCTTATGTTTTGAACCTGGGAGTTTACTGAACCATGCTTCCAGTGTAATAGCATATTGGAATCTATTGTCATGTAGTAGGAACATTAAGTATAGTTGATGGGCTGTGTTTTCCTTAGAGTGTTGAACTTTGAACATTGGATAGAGAAGCTGGGTCATGATGAGTTCAATTGAAATGAAGTTAGCTTATTATTCTTGTTGAGCCAACTGAGAGTGAGCTTTTAAGAGCTGGTGTGATTCAAGTTGGTGAATCCAGGAAGATGCCAAGCTTAAGTTGAGTCCTATGGTTGAATTTATGATATAAATGATTGTGTTCCAATTTATAATTTCTACAACCAGGGTGTACTCAATATTATATAGTTAATTTCTATAGAGTTTAATATCTTTTAAATGTGTTGGTTTAAACTGTATAATCATATTCCTAGCAGATTTTATACCAATATCTATTTAGTTATCAAACTATTTTAGTCCCTAAACAATTTATGGTACTAAATTAATGGTCATGATAATGAACTTTTTATAATTATTAGTTGAATAATAGTTTTTAAGAATTAGTTGTAAGGGAGAATAATTACTGAGTAGTTGATAATTGGGTTTAACCAAATGTTATAAAGTAGAACTACAATACCGATTTAGAGATTATGTTTAGTTCATAACCAACTTGTACGAATTATAAATACAGGAAGACATCCAGTTCCTGATTACCAATACTTTCCGGAGCCAGGCAAGTACTCTTCTACGATTTTGTACATTTACATTCCTGTACCCTTTTTCTTGTGACACTATTATAGCACGACATCATGTATTCCTGTATTCTGGTACTCTTGCTCTTGTACTTGTTAGTGTCGGGTGGGGAAATACACTAGCCATGTGACCAACCCCGGTTACTATATTCCTGTACCTAGCTTAGGCCTCGCACTGTGCACGCGGGTCCTAAGTCGTACCTTATTCATGTACTCCTGTACATGTACTTACCCCAGCCGGTCACATGGACTATATGTATTTCAATATTGTGCACATCATGTCTGGTACTGCAGGATTATAGTTTCATTCCTGTACTTTACATGTTCCTGTACTTTACTTTCATGTACTATAGTTCCTGTAATCATTTCCTGTACTTTACATTCATGTACTATATCTACTGTACTCAGTTCCTGTACTACTTTTCTTTATTTACCTGCTCATTCCGGTATTTCATTTCCTGTACTCTTGTATCCATTTCATGTTCATGTTTCATTACCTAGAATTGTACTTTGCTCCGCTCCTGACTGGGTAAGTTGCAGGTGAGTTGGAGGCTATTTGCGACACCTTCTATGGACGAGATGTTGCTATTATTGCTGAGCCAGCTGGAGCTGTGCTGGACCTAGAGGCCGCAGAGGCTTAGTACCTTTCCTTTATGTCATTTACTATTTTGAGACTTAGTCAGACATTTGACATTTCTGGATGAATGTAATAAAACATATAGACTTGTACTATTTCTGGGATTTCGTCTATAGATGCTGTGATGTTACCTTACTTCATGATTACTTGTTAGTTTCCCCTAGTATTAGTATAGCTTACTTCGTCGTGTCCAACGATGAAGGCTGGACGTGTCCGACTCATGTCCGATTATTCGGGAGCGGGTCGTGACAAAAGGCTACTGCAATCATTGAAGGGAAC
This sequence comes from Iris pallida, assembly GCA_029216955.1. Lineage (NCBI taxonomy): Eukaryota > Viridiplantae > Streptophyta > Magnoliopsida > Asparagales > Iridaceae > Iris > Iris pallida. The sequence goes on along the minus strand of JANAVB010043419.1, from coordinate 620,025 downwards.
GACCTCACAACTATGTCCCTCAAAGTATTCATGGGTAAGCTACTCACTCATGAACTGGAGCTACAAGATTTTGAAGAACCTACACCAAAGGAGAAGACGATCGCTTTCAAGGCTCAGCACAGAAAAGCTGCTGAAGGTGATTCAAACGGCAGTGAATCTGATGCTGAAGATCAGGCACTCCTAGCAAGGAAATTCAAAAGATTCATGAGATATGAGAAGAAAGCCAAAAAAAACAACAGCAGCAACAACTGGTATCAAGATGATGCTGTCTGCTATGGCTGCAAGAAGAAGGGACACATGAAGAAGGATTGTCCTACAAACTCATCATCAAGCAAGAAGAGCAACAGGTATGAGAAAGGGAACCTGAAGAGATCAACATCACGGAAGTATGCCAATACCAGTATATGGCATGAAAGTGAAGCCAGCGAATCAGAAGACAAACAATCAGAAGATGCTGCAAACGTATACTTTATGGTATCCGATCAGGTACCTACTGAACCTGTAGTTGATACATATGATGACTTCACCTTTGAGAAATTAGGAGATGCCTTCAGTGAACTGATAAGTGATTACAGAAAACTGCATAGCAAATATCAGACCTCTAAGAAGGTACACAAAGGTGAAATAGGAAGACTTACCGACCTACTAGCTGAGGTTAGAAATAATGTTAGTGAGTCTGGTGAGCTTTCTTCTATTAAGCTCTTATTACACGAGACTACCAAGTCATCTGAAGAGAAAGACAAGGTTATTGACCAACTGAAAGAAGAACTTTCTAAAGAGAAGAAAAGTCTTCAATGCGCACAAGTCAGAATGGAAGCACTCACTTCTGACTATACTAAGTTGTACGACACTTCCAAAAGATTGGAAATTAGGTTAGGAAAACAGCCTGAGGCTGCTGCTTCCTACCCTAACACGTGTCACTTACGAAAAAATCGAAACATTTCCAAACCAAACACTGCCAGACCTAACCATATCAAACCTTTACCCCAAAAGGTTAAGCCCAAACAGGATTATAGGTATGCTTTCTTCTATACTAGAAAACCTAAACCTACCAACCATGCACACCACTCAGTTTTCAACACTCAACATGCTAAATGTCATTATTGTGGCCTCATTGGTCATATTTCTCCTGCATGTAGAATCTGAAAGCTTGTTGATTTAAATATTTATGCTTGGATACCAAAAGCTAATATTTCAGGACCCTACAAGAAATGGGTACCAAAAGTTTTATCTGTAAATTGTTTTGTAGGTGGAACACCTTTCACATGCTAAAAGCAAATGGATCCTCGACAGCAGTTATTCACGGCGTATGACCGGTGACGCTAAATTATTTGCAACACTGTCGAAGAAAAAAAAGGAAGGTTATGTTTCCTTCGGTAATAACTTGAAAGGATACATCATTGATATCGGTGATGTTGGTAAGTCTCTCTATCATGTGATTATGGATGTCTGTCTGGTTATCGAGTTGAAACATAATCTACTCAGCATAAGTCATTTAGCTGTCATGGTTATGGTATCAACTTTGGCAAAGACAAATGTACTATAGGTGATAGCTCAACTGGTAGTACTATCCTTGAAGGTATTAGGGAAGACAACATATTTGTTTTCTATTTGTTGGAAGAAACTAATATTTCAGGTAGATGCATAATGGCTAAAGGTGATGAGAGTCATCTGTGGCATATGAGACTCGGTCACGCAAATATGGACATAATCTCAAGATTATCTACGAAGAAGCTAGTACACGATTTACCGGATATAACATTCAAGAAGGATTCGGTATACAGCCAATGTGAAAAGAACAAAGCTACCAGATCCACATTTAAGTCAGTAAACGCAGTACGTACTTCTAGACCTCTACAATTGCTACATATGGACTTATTTGGTCCTAGCAGAGTTGCTAGCCTCGGAGGTAAGCTATATGCTTTTGTAATTGTAGATGATTTCTCTAGATACACATGGGTATACTTTTTGACATGCAAGAATGATGCATTATCCGAATTTGTCGCCTTTTATAAGAAAGTACAGAATAAAAAAGGTTACATGATCACTCGTATTAGAAGCGATCATGGTGGCGAATTCGAGAATGCAGAGTTTGAACAATTTTATGACACACGCGGTTTTGTACACGAGTTCTCCTGCCCTAGGACTCCACAACAAAATGGAGTTGTGGAACGTAAGAACAGAACTCTATCCGAAATGGCCAGAGTAATGTTAAACTAGTTTAGTCTACCCAAATATTTTTGGGCTGAAGCTATCAATACAGCTTGTTTTATTCTCAATAGAGTTCTAATTCGACCCAAATCGAAGAAGACTCCATTTGAGTTATGGTTTGGTAGAATTCCATCAGTTTCATATTTTAGAATATTTGGTTGTAAGTGCTTTATTCTTAATACAAAAGACAATTTGGGAAAGTTTGACGAAAAGGCCGATGAAGGTATATTTTTAGGTTATGCGGCCAAGAGCAAAGGATACAGAGTCTTCAACAAACGAACTATGATCATCGAAGAATCAATCAACGTCACCTTTGATGAATTGAATCAAATGACTATCGATGACAATGACGAAGATCTAACTGTACCAAGCTCAACACTAGCTTATCCTCCTAGAGAAGATCCAGAAACCAGCTACCTCCAGAGTCTGCCGAAAAGATTAAAATTTATGGCTGATCATCCAAAGGATTTGGTAATTGGTGATATTACCAAAGGTGTAAGTACTCGTACATCCAGTAGAGATATTGTTTCTAGTGTTGCATTTATTTCACAGCTAGAACCCAAAACCATTGATGAAGCATGTAGTGATAATTTTTGGATAGATGCTATGCAAGAGGAATTAAACCAATTTGAACGGAATCAAGTTTGGGAACTTGTTCCCAAGCCTATTGATCATCCGGTCATTGGCACCCGTTGGGTATTCCGAAATAAACTTAATGAGAATGGTTTAGTGACTCGTAATAAGGCTCGACTCGTAGCTCAAGGATACAATCAGGAAGAAGGTTTCGACTACGATGAGACTTATGCCCCAGTAATGAGATTAGAATCCATTCGCATGTTATGTGCATTTGCATGTTTTCATAATTTTAAATTATTTCAAATGGATGTCAAGAGTGCATTTTTAAATGGATTTATAAAAGAATAAGTTTTTGTAGCACAACCTCCAGGTTTCACAAATTTTAAAAACCCTGATCATGTTTTCAAGTTGAAGAAAGCTTTATACGGTTTAAAACAAGCCCCTCGTGCTTGGTATGATCGTCTAAGCTATTTTCTACTTGACAACGGTTTTTCAAAAGGCAATGTTGATACTACACTTTTTATTAAGTCTTTTAATGGCAAGCTTCTCTTAATACAAGTCTATGTTGATGATATTATATTTGGATCTACTGATGAATCTCTGTGTCAAGAATTCTCTAAGTGTATGCAGAATGAGTTTGATATGAGCATGATCGGAGAGCTAAAATTTTTTCTCGGACTGCAAATCAAACAAACTGACAATGGGACATTCATAAATCAAGCCAAGTACACAAAAGATTTGCTAAAGAAGTTTGATCTGGACAATGTCAAACCTATTGGCACTCCGATGGCAACTTCAACAAAGCTTGATACTGATGAACAAGGCAAGCCGGTCGACACACGTAAGTATCGAGGTATGATCGGTAGTTTACTTTATTTAACTGCTAGTCGTCAAGATATTATGTTTAGTGTTTGCATGTGTGCTCGTTTTCAATCTAATCCAAAGGAATCACATCTGTGCGCAGTTAAGCGTATCTTTCGATACCTTAAGGGTACTTCTTCTGTTGGCTTATGGTATCCCAAAAATAAGTCCTTTGACCTTATTGGTTACTCGGATGCAGATTTTGCTGGATGCAAAGTTGATATAAAAAGTACCAGTGGCACATGTCATTTCTTAGGCAAGGCTTTAGTCTCATGGTTTTGTAAAAAGCAAAATTCTGTAGTCCTATCAACAATAGAGGCTGAGTATATTGCCGCAGCACGTTGTTGTGCTCAGATTTTGTGGATAAAACAAACCTTAGAAGACTATGATTTATTTTACACACACATTCCCATTTTCTGTGATAACATGGGCACAATTAATTTGACTAAGAATCCAGTATGTCATTCTCGAACTAAGCATATCGAGATTCGACTTCATTTTCTTAGAGATCATCATCAGAATGGAGATATTGACCTTGTGTACATAGATACTGAGAATCAATTAGCTGAAATCTTCACAAAACATCTAGCAGAAGATCGTTTCAATTATTTACGTTGAGAATTAGGAATTTTGGACGTCAATAATGTTAATTGATTGAGTTTTATGATTATATTTCAATACGCAAAAACTGTGTTAGAAAGAAGCTAATAAAGAGTCTGTCTGTCACCACAACTACGGTTGAAGCGAAGCGGTACTTAAGAGTTCCCCGGTGAACCTCCGCCAGCTGGGACAGTACTCCTACAGCTAATCTGAGACAGTTGCTGTGTAACGATATTTAATCTATAATATAATATTAATTATATTAATTGAAGGTTAAAATTACTAATCGTTGAATTAAATTTTTGAAATGAGCCAATGAAAAAGAAAGTGGCAGAAACCAACTAACAGAACCCTAGGCAAATTCAGCCATAATTCGGACCGAATTCGGCCAAAGTTCGGTTAGTGGTATCTGGTTATATAACCAGAACCCAAGAGCCTTTCTTCTTCATTGCTTCTAAACACCACCATCACAGCAACAGCAGACACGCGAGAGCCCTCAAACCCTAGTTCTTCACCACTCCGTTTCTCCCTATCTACGTGGTGAAATCCATCCAAATTTTGGATTCGTGCAGAGATCGTTGTCCTCTACAACATACTTGAATCTCGGGAGGTATAACTCCGTATTTCTCCTCATTTCCTTTTAGTGCATATTTACTTTATTTGCACAATGCCACCTAAGGGATTCAACCCCTTCAAGAGGAAGAAGACGACCAATCCTAGTGAGGAAGGATCATCTTCAAATCCACCCACGGATTCCCTCTTTCCACCAGTTCAATCGAGCGATGGCGCGTTCGATGGGTTTTATTTTCAAACCCTAGATCAAGCCCTTCTATGGTATGGAGACTTCTCTATGAGATCCATATGCACAGGCGCTCCTATCAAATGGACTGTGTTTCCAGAACACCGCCCTTATTTTGAGGCATTAGGGTTATAATATTTTGTTAAACTTTATTTTCCAGTAGCAACTAATGCCATTAGACTTTTCTACTGCAATATCATATTAAACACATTTGACGTAAGTACTCGTGTTGGCGGACTAGATATCAATTTCAATGATGTCCTCTTAGCGAAAATTCTTGGTATTTCTAACGAAGGTGAACCGCTTGTTGATATCACTGAACTTGATTTCCCCGACGGCACGACACTTGCAAGTTTCAAAGCTGAACTCTGTGCACTTGATCGAGTTCGCTCTGGAAAGTTCAAGACAAACAACTTGAACTTGTTTAATTATTAATTGCATCGTATCATTTACTCCACTCTCCTTCCGAAGTCTACTTTAAAGGATGATGTCACATCACTTGAGTTATCTGCTATGTATTACATTATTAAGGGGATTCCTTTTTCTGCCCCTAAGACTATTATCCAGATGATGGGACGTTGTCGTGTAAGAGATAGAAATCTCTCTTATACGATGATTCTCCCACGCATCTTCCAGCATTTTGATATTGATCTGTCAACTTGTACTCAAGACCCTGAGCCCAAGTTTCTTAAGCTATCTTGTCGTAGTATGACTGCTGCTGCTCCTCCGACTGTTCCTTCTACTGCTCCTTCTACTACTCTACCTCCTCCACCTCCTCAGTAGTATGCCCTGACCTTTGAGGGCATACACCAGCATCTTTCTGATTTGCACGTCTCGATGACGGATATGGCCCGCGAACGTGAGTTCTGTGATGTCACTCGTTATCAGGCGATAGCAAATTCTCTAGCTGATCTCCGATTTGCTCAGACTGGACATTCTGCCGGTTCTATTCCTAGAGATCCAGCCTTCTCTGGTTACCGCTGTGAGGATGAGGCTGTTCATGCCTACTTTCAGCCCGGTAATGCATATGATTGGTACCGTTCTGACCGTGATCCTCCTCGAGACTATGTCGGTGAGTTTTACACTGGCGTCCCTCCTCACCCTTCTGGCGCTGGTACTTCTGGAGCTGGTCCTTCTGGACATGCCGATCATATTGATGATGATGATGAGGAGGAGGAGGAGATGTGATGATGATTTTTGAGACTTAGATATTATCTACTGTACACTTGAAAATGCTCCGACATTCCAAGTTTCTGTCTTTTTAGCTTTTTATTATCAGACTTGTACTGGATATTTTTTTTGATGTCTCTTGAACATCATTTTATCTTTATGGGATGCATAGTTTATCTTTCACATCAGTTTATTTATTTATTTCTAGCATCTTTATCTGCTTCTATATTATAAACTGCCTGAGACAAATACATGCCTGTGATGTCATTCTATTTTTTTTCTTACTGTTTCTGCCATTTGTCATGATTATTTTCTTTCTTCACTGTTTGTTACTTATGCATTGATTGCGGGAGAGCTTTCTCTTTTACAATTATTTTGCTAAGTAACAACGGGGGAGAAATAAGGATCTAACATTCTTATGAGAAAATGGAGGACATGAACAATTGTAGTATTTTTGAGACATGAACAATTGTAGTATTTTTTATTATATTCCATGCTTAGATGTTATATCATTCATAGTTTGTCAATTATCAAAATGGAAGAAATTGTTGGCCCATTGGTCATATGGTCAAACTGACTTTAATAATTGATCAAACTCTATCTAGATATATGAAGCTAGTCAGGATATCTTGGACTCTTGGACATAATCAAGAACAGCTATCTACACAGTTCAAGACCGAAGTGATGTTTGCCTGTTCGAGTCTGTATTTCTTTGAGCAATGTATTTTTTATTTTATTGAGTCTAGAAATACGTTGTACACCGAGTCGTACTGGCAAATAGGCTATTCCAAAATGATTTCAAAATGTTTTTTAAAATGTCCTTAGTTTTGAAAAACATTCATATTAACAAAATCTTCAAAAAGGTTTTCAAAAAGGTTTTTAAAAACCCTAACCTAACCCTAACAGAACTCGGCCAGAGTTCGGCCAGAGTTCGGTTAGTGGTCGTTTTGATTTTTGAATTCTTTGAAACTTGGTCCTCCTGCAGTTGCGGATTTGACCGAGATTTGCTCATCGTGTTCTGCCCGAATTCTGCCCGAATTCTGCCAGAATTTTGTCTTTGGAACTCCTATAAATAGAGAAGAATTTCGATCATTTTAACTCACTCATTCACTTTCAATCTTCTCTCTACTTAAAGCTTTTAGTCTTCCAAAGAATTTTTCTCGAGCTTTAATTTCCAGATCCCAAGCCAGTTACAATCCTCTAGTCGATTTGCCAGTACTGTACGGTCTAGAAGTTTCAGAGTGATTGTAATTAGAAGGCTTGATAGAAGAATACCTCTTCACAATTGAAGTTGGACGAGTTCTTCGTATCAAAGCTCGCGTTGTAGAAGTTGCAAGGACTTCGTAAGAAAACTTACGGTTTTTCCAATAGTCGATTCAACTGGTAGCAAGAGTTCTACCGACTAGACTAGTCCTCAACAGAGGAAAACCAGTATACATTGTTGTCTTTACGTTTGCTTTCTTATCTCTGCCTTTACATTATTTAGTTGTGATTATTATTCTGTGATCTTGCTGCTAACAATTTTTAATTAGCATTATTCCGCTGCCAACTCTATTCACCCCCCCTCTAGAGTATTCTGCTTTACGATTTTGTTCCTACAATTGGTATCAAAGCGGGTGTTACAGGTAAAGCAAGGTAACATTGCAATTATTTATTCATTTTAACTAATTGTTATATAGATCACAGCACAACACATGGCAACTGTGAAATTCATAAGTGAAGGCCAGGCCACAAACAGACCTCCACTGTTTGATGGTACAAATTATACCTATTGGAAAACACGGATGAGTTTCTTCTTGAAATCACTTGACTTTGATTTATGGTCTATTGTTATTGATGGCTATCAAAATCCACCTCGTATGAATGTTGATGGAGTTTTAGTTGAAAAACCCCATAACAGATATACAGAGGAAGAAAAGAAAAAGGCCAGTCTTGACGCACGTGCTATTAACGCTTTATTTTGTGCTTTAGACAGAACTGAATTTAACAGGGTATTTATCTGCACAACTGTTAATGAAGTGTGGAAGCTTCTTAAAGTCACACATGAAGGCACGACTCAAGTCAAAGAATCAAAGTTCAGCAGACTTACTCAAGTATATGAGGTGTTCAAGATGAAGCCCAACGAAACAGTTACTCAAATGTTCGAAAGATTCTTAGATATTGTAAATCCTTTGTCCTCCCTAGGCAAAGATTACAGTAACCATGAAAAGATTCGCAAACTCCTGCGAGCACTTACCAAGAACTGGATTCCAAAGGCTACTGCAATCATTAAAGGGAACGACCTCACAACTATGTCCCTCGATGTACTCATGGGTAAGCTACTCACTCATGAACTGGAGCTACAAGATTTTGAAGAACCTGCACCAAAGGAGAATACGATCGCTTTCAAGGCTCAGCACAGAAAAGCTGCTGAAGGTGATTCAGACAGCAGTGAATCTGATGCTGAAGATCAGCACTCCTAGCAAGAAAATTCAAAAGATTCATGAGATATGAGAAGAAAGCCAAAGAAAACAACAGCGGCAACAACTGGTATCAAGATGATGCTGTCTGCTATGGCTGCAAGAAGAAGGGACACATGAAGAAGGATTGTCCTACAAACTCATCATCAAGCAAGAAGAGCAACAGGTATGAGAAAGGGAACCTGAAGAGATCAACATCACGGAAGTATGCCAATACCAGCATATGGCATGAAAGTGAAGCCAGCGACTCAGAAGTCGAACAATCAGAAGACGCTGCAAACGTATGCTTTATGGCATCCGATCAGGTACCTACTGAACCTGTAGTTGATACATATGATGACTTCACCTTTGAGAAATTAGGAGATGCCATCAGTGAACTGATAAGTGATTACAGGAAACTGCGTAGCAAATATCAGACCTCTAAGAAGGTACTCAAAGAGTATAAAGGTGAAATAGACTGAATGCTATCAGGAACCAGCCCTTCTACTTTCTCTGTACTATGATGAACTCGGGGCAATTGGAGGGAAAATACTGAAGCCGACGTTCCTCTTTGGGGATGCCCTTACTATGAAGAACCTCCGAGTGCTGGATATATCCGAGAGCTGGGACTTTACTCTTGACGGGATGGCGATCCATATCCCTCCAAAGGAGCGTCATTTTCCTCTGTCATGGTTCAACATGTTACTGTTGGACAGAAAGATGGTGGACTCCTTGACTCCAAGCAGGTCAGGGATGATTGTGGGTAACATTCATTATAACAAGAATTTGGGGTCAGCGTATGCGGGAAGGAAACTGGTTAGTCGGTACATGATGGGACTGGCCCCGGGGTACCTTCATAAATGTATCGGGTCCCAACTTTACGTTCTCTCAAGCTGACACCTTCTTGAACCAGCTTGCTCGGAAGGGATCCTATCCCGTCGGCCGGTTGGCACGGCTGAACTGGATAAACCCCATCCCTGGTGGGCCAACTTGACCACGTGGATTCTGCGAAAGTATGAGACTCTCCTGCGTGAGATCGGCCTCTACCATGCCATTCGGGGCACCTGTCATGGTCTACCCATAAATAAGCCGTTGTTCATGGCTCTCCTGGAGATGTACAACCGGCGGACGGAAACCTTCTTCACGCCTGGAGTGGAGCTGGGACTCGCTCTCTATGAGATGTACGTCATTTCCAAGCTGTCCTGGGGGAATAAAGTCTTTGAAGTGTACACCCCTACGAACGAAGAGTTCGAGGATTTGGATCGGCAGTTCTCGGGCTTTGTTGATGTATACCGGGAATTGTTATGTCACCACAACACCTGTCACCAGGTGTCCATCAAGAAGGATGGTAGCTCGGAAGGGAGCATTTCTCATACCACGTCCTGGGTCTTATACCTTTTTACACTAGGTGCCTCAGGCTGGGTTTCTTCCCGAGATCCTCAAACCCAAGAGGAGGTACAAAAACTGGCATCGACTGCCAAGAGATCGAGGTCCACGAACGACACATTTGGGAGTCAAACTGACTCTTTTAGTTATTTTTATCATGGTACTCAGCGGCTGTCAGAAAAGGCACTCTTGGTAGGATTTCTGATGGTGTGGCTACGGAACTGCGTGATCTCAGGAGGGGCGGGTTCCATGGAGAGGATTAGCCGCCACTTTATCCTCCCTGTCGTAAAGCTGGTCTTTGGGCTCAGGCTGGCCCTTCTTTCGGCCATGGTATGTAGCATACACCATGGCCTTTGCGCCTTCTCGTCCAAGGTCATCACACATGACACGACGATGGATTTTGAGTGCATAGAGCTGCCCTACCATTATCTGATGGGGTGGCTGTTAATGCACTGTCGGTCTTTGATAAGGCCTGGAACAGAAGATGGTATTACGGCTGATGATGCTTTTATTTTCCAATATCACCATCAGCCCTGGGAGTGTAGCACTATGCCAGCCTATCGGAGGGCGCTGGCGAGAGTGGACGGATACGACTTTTTTGTGTCTGTTTCTCGTTTTATCGCTGAAGAAGTGAGGGACGTACATAATGACGGTACCGGACCTCCTCACCTCTTGCTTGAGAAGATGCTGCTTTGGTTGCGTAATATCTGTCCAGCGCACCTAGTATACCGTAACCGCAATAATGTCTATCTGGAACCCTACTTGCCCAGCAGGTTCTCATGCCAGTTCAGGTATAGCCAGCTATTATTTGATAGTCCCAGCTCTTGCCTGAGCTTTGAAGGTAGCGTCGTTGACGGTATCAGGGCATGGCATTATTATGACGCGGTTCATACCCGAACCAGCTTTTCGGTTCCTGAAGCTGAGGCGCAAGGGAAGATTTTGTATATGGCGGCGCTATACCATGTTACGGCGAGCAAGCCTCCCGTTAATTTTGACCCGAGTACCAGCTTCATTGTGGGTACTGGCTTGGCGGAGAAGCCCAAGGGGTCTAAGACGAGGAAGAAGAGGGCAAACACGGTTCATGTGCCTGACTCGGAGTCCACCAATACGAACGAAGAGGATGACGAACACGATGCCGATAACTCTCTCTCCCTCCTGCGGAAGAGGTGGTGGCGGATCAGCCACCTGTTGTGCCAGATGAGGTGGTGGCAGATCAGCTGCCTGTTGTGCCAGATGAGGTGGTGGCAGATCAGCCGCCTGTTACGCCCGACCTTTCACGTAAGCGAGGCAGGCGTGAGTCTATTGGCGGCATAACCTTCTCTGTGAAGCGGGCTGCGGTAAGACATCGTGGGCTGCTCATTAAGGAGAGAGGCAAAGTTGATGACGTCATTTCGGTGGTGAATTGAATTGCGACCATCTCTTTCTTTAGCTCTTTCTCTTTCTGAACTATGATCTAATCATTTTTTTTTCTGTAGGCGTCAGAAGAGTCAGACTCTCGAGAATCGGCCGCAGTTTCTGAAGTCAATCTGGCCCTGACCACTTTGATTAGTGACATGTGTGCCGATATTATTTCTTTCGGGGTTCTCTCGACGACAGATGAGGGATCTCACGTTGCTGAGGTCTCGACCCAGGGCGATGGAGGCTCCGCTGAATCCGTCCCCGAGACTGCTGAATTTCAGCAGGGTGATGCTGATCCAGTAGTATCTTCTTCCAGGGCGGCTGGGACAGAGAAGCCAGCTGAATTCGGCTTGGAGGTCGCTGGTGAGGGGACTACGGCGGCTGTAAGCGAACCTCAGGCTCCACAACCCTCCCCCGGTAAGATAAGCCAAATATTGACTAGTGAGGAGGCTCATTTGCTCTATCATTACATCCTTCCGGTTAGGCTGACTGATGGTTGCTCTGGACATACAGGTCCTGCCTCTTCACTGCCAATGACGGATATTGTCAGGGAAGGCTCTGCCAGCAAGGATCTGGTGGACGAGAGTGTGCCCCCTCCTCTTTCGACTTATATTGAGGGGCCTCCCACTGGATCGAGTTCGGGAGATTAGATGGCGGCACAGCCAGGGCAGGGAGCAATGGTCTCTGCGTCCTTCTCTGCTCATGTGGCTTCGGGGGACGACCTATTCGCCTTGCCGAGTATCCAGGTTCTTTGGGCCGCGGAGGAGGAGTTAGCTGCTATCCACGCGTCTTTTCGCTCGGGATTTGTTTCCCTGGTGGCAGGGGTGGCAAGTTCTGGCGCGTCTCCTTCGACACTGCCAGCTATACTTCCTTTGACGCCGTCCTCTACGAAAGTTCTGGATGAGGCGTCCCAGGATGTGGTTGATAGTTTCTACCGCCACTTGAAGAGAGGGATCGAAGCTGCTGTGTAGCGGGGGACCCCCTTTGCCTTGGCCCGACAATGCGCCCATGGCCAATTTGAAATTCTTAAAACCCTTCTTTGTTGGGCAGGGATAGCTGCGCTTTTGGAGCCCAAATTGTTAGAGGTTGATCAGCTCGTGGCCCAGTTTCAAGTATTGCGGCAAGCTGATCTGTCTACAGCAATAGATCAGGAGCGGGACTTCATCACCACTGTCCTGGAGAAGGTAAGGGTTGCACGAGATACGTCCAAGCCGGTTATAATGAAGGACCTTGGCGACCTATCTCTCCAGTATGACCAACTGGGCCGCAGGAGCGAGGATTGCATGGCTAGGAAAGCGGCCGCCTCTCGTGGGATAATTAATACAAGGGAGCAGATCCTCGAGCTTCAGATGAAGCTGACTTTCTTGGAAACTGAGCTTGAAGCTTCCCGTATGGATAAAAGGCTAATCGTTCAGGAAGCTGAAAAGGTCACCCGAGCTTCTGCTAGCCTGGAGCGTGCTCTGAAGAAGCTTGAGGATGGCTGGCGGGCTCATGCGTATCTGGAAGATACGGAGCGGCTGGCTCAGGAGGCCGAGTGCCGAGCCAAGCAGCGGTTTGAGCGGTCGACTGTCTTGCTGAGGGACCGTCTCATGGAATTATGTATCGTCGAACCATAGTCGGCCCTTTTCCTTCTTTCATTTTTTTCTTTTCCTTTCTTGAGAGGGACGTGGTCCAGAACATGTAGTACTTTTGACTTTCAAATAAAAAAGTATGTTTTATTTTACCCTTCATTTGTATCGCTTATTGCGTTTGTGGTATTGTAGTATTTGCCCCACTGGAGGACTGTTTGTGGACTTGCTACCCTTGGTATAACTTAGTTTTAGGTGCAGATAACAAGTTCGTTGGGGATACTTAGAACAATTCTACAGTAAGGTGGCCATGGACGTTTCTGATATCGGGAGAAAGAATGCCATGGAGCAGCTGGGCTCCCGGGGCATGATGAGAAATGAGGGGCATGTACTAGGAAACTTAGTACAGCATTTGTGGTCAACAGAGGATATTTGTGGGCCTATTATCCTTGGCGTACTCCATTTTTGGGTACAGATAATAGGTCAAGAAAAAACCTACATACTTACTCAGAGGTAATAAGGACGTGGTAAATATGAGGGTTTCTTCAAGGGAGCATTTCTACTTAGAGGTAATGAGGACGTGGCAGGAGTGGGCTCCATGAAGGGTACATAGAACAACTCAGAGGTAATGAGGACGTAGAAGTTCTACGTGAGGGGTGGTTTGTTTTTGATGGAAGGAAAACAACTCAGAGGTAACATCGACGTAGTTGTTTCAGGAAATTTGTGGATCTGTTACCCTTTTTATGCACTGAAAATGCGGGCATTGGATCATGAGGAGGGAGCTCTTTTAGGAAGAAAGTTCAGAGGTATGATCATACATGATTTACTACCTAAAAGATGCGATATAGATTCATCTGGAGTGACCAGAGTGTATGTTCAGCGGTACCTGCGGGTACATAAATCAACAATCTAGGAGATTTGGAGTCAAAATATAAGTTCAGCGGTACCAGAGGGTACATAACTCAACAATCTGGGAGATTTGGAGTCAGAATGTAAGTTTAGCGGTACCAGAGGGTACATAACTCAACAATCTGGAAGATTTAGAGTCAGAATGTAAGTTCAGCGGTACCAGAGGGTACATAACTCAACAATCTAGGATTTGGAGGATGTCGTTTTAGACATAATACTTCTTCAGGAACTTACCGTTGATGGACAACATGAGCAAGTTTCCATTTTGTTTTGCGAGGCGGTAAGCACCATTGGAGAATACAGCCTCGATGACAAATGGGCCTTCCCACTTTGGCTGGAATTTGTCGACAGTTTTATGAGTCATAAGCATCGGCCTTCGAACTACCAGAACGAGATCACCCACTTGGAATATTTTGATTTAAACTTTCTTGTTGAAGGCTCCGGAGATTCGGGCTTAATACAGCTCGATTCGTTGTTGCGCTAACAGGCGCTTCTCATCTAGGGCCTTCAACTCTTGTAACCGGCGATGGTGATTATCATCCGTTGTCAGTCGGTAGGTAAGGGCGACACGGAGCAAGGGGATTTGAGTCTCCAGTGGAAGAACTGCCTCACTTCCATATACCAGAGAGAATGATGTGTTCCCAGTGGCCGCTCGGACTGTAGTACGGTATGCCTATAAGCATTCGCCAAGCTTCTCATTCCAGTCGCATTTGTTGGAAGACACGAACTTGTTGAACAGCTTGATTATAGTTTTATTAAATGCCTCTGCCAACCCATTTGCTGCCAAATTTTATGGCGTTGAAGAACATTCTAGATTCGGTGTTTGTCGCAGAACCGATAGAAGGCGTGGCTTGCGAACTGCGGACCGTTGTCGTGGATGATCCTTCGGGAAAGTCCAAAGCAATAGATGACGTGATGCTTGAGGAAGCTGATCACATTTGAAGTCTTTACTTCTGCCAGCGGAATAGCCTCCGTCCAACTGGAGAAGTAATCTGTGATTGCGAGTATAAAGCAATGTCCTCGGGATGAAGGCGGAGTGATCGGACCAATGATGTTCATTTCCCATGCCTCGAATGGCCAGGATGCCACAGTCGAATGTAGAAACTCGGATGGCTGGTGGATGAAATCTGCGTGGACTTAAAAGGCTTTGCACTTTCGTGCATAGTCTATTGCATCTACAACCATAATGGGATAGTAATAACCCATTCGGCGAAGGCAGGCTTACAATTTTGGGCCAAGCTGATAGGCCACGTAGATGCCGTCGTGAGCTTCACTTACAGCTTCCTTGGCTTCTCTATTTGACAAACACCGAAGCAGTAATCCATCGTATGATTGTCGATACAGCATTTTTGTCTCTGTATCGTAGAAGAATCTGAGGGAACGTCTTCTGATAGAAGTGGCTTCTTTCGGATTCTCCGACAGAATGTTGTAGACTACAAAGTCAATGAATGGTTGCCTCCAGTCTGGTGCTTCGTCGACTGCCAGAACGGAGAAACTCTCAACAGATTGGATATTATTCTTGGGACAGACCAATTCACGGCCTATTATGTCCACCAGATGATGAGCATAGTTCGACACTGCTAGGGAAGTGGCCAGGCCTGCTAGGGCATCGGCCTCAATATTCTGGAGTCTGGGAATATGTTCTATGAAGAATCCTTTCAAGGACGAGATGATGTCGATCGCTATTTGGTGATAAGGGATCATATCTTCATGGCGAACCTCGTATGAACCCCGGATCTGATTGACGATTAACTGCGAATCGCTGTATGCTTCAAGATACACTACCCCCGGCTCCTTTGCAAGTCGGAGGCCAATGACCAAAGCATTGTACTCGGCCACATTGTTTGAACAGGGCTCCGTGAGGGAGTACGCCCGATTGATCACCAGCCCGGAGGAAGAAATCAGCACCACTCCGACTCCAGCGATGATGTTGCCCTTGGACCCAGTTCTCAAAGCACCGTCGAAAAACATTCGCCAGATGGCATTATGGGAGACCGTGTTTGAATTGGCGACCTCATCTGGTATCTCTTCGTATATTCTGGTTGTCTCCGAACATGGATGAGCTACTAAAAAGTCTGCTAGAGCTTGACCTTTAACAGCCTTCTGCGGGATGAAGATCATGTGGTAGGGAGACAGTAATATTGTCCAGGTAGCAAGACGAGAGATGAGTGCACCTGGTTTAGTCATGAGGACTCTGAGAGGGTTGACTCTTGATACGACGTGTATGGTTTATCCAGTGACGTAGTGTCGCGTCTTCTGAATGGCAAAAACCAGAGCAAGACACTCTTTCTCCACGGCAGTGTATCGATGCTCCGGCCCCATCATCATTCAGCTGAGGTAATATATAGCTTGCTCATGGCCTGTATCATTATTTTATGCTAGCAGAGCACCGAGAGAATGCTCCATTGCTCATACATAGAGCAAGAATAGTTTTTCAGCGACCGGGGCCACTAGGACTGGAGGGTTCGTCAGATATTCTATGATGATGTCGAAGGCGCGCTGGCATTCCTCATCCCATATGAATGAAATGCCCTTCTTTATGAGGTGGGTAAATGGCTGACATCGTCCGGAGAGGTTAGAGATAAACCTCCTGATGTAGGCCAGCCTCCCTTGATGGCCTCGGAGTTCACGGAGATTTCTTGGGGGACCCATCTCCATGATTGCCTTCATCTTCTCAGGGTCTATGTGGATACCCTGGGAAGTAATGATGAAACCCAAGAACTTCCAGCTGGATACGCCCAAGAAGGATTTTGTAGGATTCATCTTCAAATTATGTGCTCGCATCAGGTCGAACACTGTCCTCAGATCATGCAGATGATCTTCTATAGAGTGGCTCTTGATGGCGACATGTCGTCGACGTAGCATTCTACTGTCTTGTACAAATGGTCTATAAAGATGACGCTCATAGCTCTTTGATAGGTGGCGCCAGCATTCTTTAAACCGAAAGGCATGACTGTGTAGCAGTATGTGCCAATTGGTGTTCGGAATGATGTATGTTTTTCGTCATCAGGGAACATCTTGATTTAGTTGTACCCTGAGAAACCATCCATAAATGACATACGCTCGAAGCCGCAGGTGTTATCAATCATGATGTCTGTGATAGGGAGGGAGAACTCATCCTTAGGACACGCCTCATTCAGGTTCCGGAAGTCGATGCAGATTCGGATATTTTCGTTCTTTTTGAGGACTGGTACTACATTGGCTATCCAGTCTGGATGCTGTTCCTTGTGGATGAAGCCGCTAGCTATCAGTTTGTTGACCTTAGCTTCAATGGCATTCATGTTGTCGGGGCGGAACCGTCGTTGCTGTTGCTTGACCGGTTTTGCGTCCGGACGAATGTTGAGTTTGTGAAGTACAACCTCGGGGTTCAGTCCTGGCATGTCTTCGTAGCTCCAGGCGAACACGTCGTTGTATTCTCTGACGAGTTTTAGTAGCGATTCCCGCTCTTCGTCTATCAGATTCTTGCTGACGAAGATAGGCTTTGGAGAGGACTCATCATCGAGATTAACTTGCACAACGTCATCTTCGGTAGGAGGCTCTCTTTGTTCGAACCGCTTCTCCCATTGCGTATCTAGCTTTTATGCCCACGGCTTTAACTCAAGAAGCTCAGGAATGTCTTCATCTTCTTCATAGGCGTCGACGAATGCCATATTGACGGTCAGAACCTTCCTGAATACGTCTTCGATGATGACATCTGAATCGGAAGTTGGTGATCCGGTTGAGTGTGAATGCCAGTCGTATTTCTCATCTGAGCTTTCAGGGGTCGTTCCAGGTGTAACATAACCTAGCCCACATCTGGTTTTGTTGTAGTAATCTCGTGGTTTCCCAGCGAGGACCGGCATTTATAAGGGTAATCGCCGTCCAGTGCCGTAGTTCAAGCCTGGCGTGGTTTCCAGATCATACTCCTGTTTTTGCATGAGGTATTTGGATCGAAAACTATACAGATAAAGGGGCAGTCTTCCTGTGTCGGGTTCGAGCTCAACTTCTTCTATCCTGAAAGGTCGTGGATCATTCTTTCGGTCGAAGATAATTGGATGATCCTCTCCCTCGACTATGTAGTAAGCGTCTTCCACTGGAGTAAGTTCGTTTACGGTGTAGACATTTGTCACCTGCGTGAGTAGGTGAGTGCCTGTGCCGTGTTCCATAGCATATATTGTACAAAGTTTATCAAGCTCGAGGTAGTTCAAAAATAGCTCTTTATTGACGAAGTAAGGTATCTTTTCATGTGGGATTACATTGTCTGCGGATGGAACATCAGTGTGAGCAGCAACATACTTGGCCAGCTCTGACTCTTTTTTGGGCACCCCCTGTGTCAATGAAGACTGAGAGGAAGACTTGGGCAGCTTAATCATCAGGGGCTCCATAGGTGGAGCAGAACTTGGAGTCGTTGGCGTACTAGCGACCCCCAGTTTGGTGCTCAGAGCTAGGCGGGGAGTTGTTGGCTGGCTAGCAGTCCCCGGCTTAGCGCTCGGCTGTCGATTTATTTTGGAAAGGCGATCGTCATCGGCTTGATAGAGGGATTTAGCTCCCCTGTTTGTTGCTGGCTAGCTCTAGGCAGCTTGACTGTCAGTGGCTCTGTCGTGGGTCTTGGCGCTTAGCCAGACCTTGGCAGTCGGATTATCATCTGCCCTTTTTGTGCTGAGGGGCTGATTGCATCCTTACACAGAGTGGCTGTAAGTGGTGTAGTTCTGCCAGGTTTGTGGGCTTGGAGGTGGATCGTCAGAGGTTGTTCCGATCCAGTTGCCGCCTCAGTTGGAGCTTGAGTATCTTCTTCGACAAGGTGCCTTTTCGACTTCTCGTACAAGCATGAGTCAGATTAGTAGGATTCGACCCCTTTAAAGGGATCAATGTCAGCAAATTCTATCCTCACGAAGCCGTGCTTATCGACGTACTTGAAGCACTGGTGCAGTGTGGAAGGCATGATCATGTAATCATGTATCCAAGGATGTCCAAGGAGAATATTGTAGGAAGTATCCGCATCTATGACATAACAGGTCACTTCTGATTGAAGATCGCCAATTTGGCATTTCAGACGAATCTTTTCGATCGGATAGCTTCTGCCTGAATTGAAACCGCTAATGGCAGTGCTTGTCGACGTCAAGCGATGCATTGGGATGTACAAATGGTGTAGCAGGCTCTTCGGGATGATGCTTATGGAAGAACCGGGGTCAATATGCATCCGATCCACCTTGATATCGCCAATGTACCCAGTATAATACAGAGGGCGATAGTACAGGTTGGTCTTGATAAGCATATCCTACGGAGTGAAGACAATGTTGGGCATTACGCCTGTGCAAGCGCTGTCCTAGAAATCTGCAGGCGAGCTCTCCCAAGTGAGATTGGACTGAGCCAGATATGCGCCGGCATTATGGAGTGCTTCTTTTAGTACGACGCGAACATCTTTGGAGAGTCTCAGGAGCTCGTATGATGACAACTTGGCCGGTGTATTGGCCAATTGTGCCAAGATGTCAAAGTTGTAGGGCCTCTCCAGCCTATGCGCCTCTCTTCGGAATGGTTTGTCAAAGCGAGTCTCCTTCGGCCTAGGCTTATCGGTCGTCGAAGGCTGAGAAGGTTCTGGAGGATCAGCAGCCGTCGGCTGATGATCTTCAGCCGAGTTATCCGGTGGAGGTTGAGTTTGTGTACCGGATCGAGTTACAACAGTCGTAGCTTCTTTGACCTCTCCCGAGATTGTGCGGTATGATTTGACTTTCCTGCTCTTCTTCTTGCTAGTGGAGGGTGGTACGAATTGAGTCAGTTCAGGTACCAAGTCCGGATGGACCCACATGACCTTCCCTCGTGATGTGGTAAGGGACACTAGACCAGCAGCCTGGTCTTGGGGAGGTGGAAGGTTAGCGACCTCCATTTTTGCTCTGGGGACGGGTAATACTCCATCTTGAGTCTTTGTCGGAGAAAATCTGCCAAATTGTACTGACACCATGTTGGCTGCCACGGTCAACTCTTCGAAATCAATGGCCAGGGCCTTAGAATCGATGAGATGCTGGATGTATCGCTTCAGTTGGTAACAGTCTTGAGTAGCATGGTGGACATTGTGATGGTAGTGGCAGTACTTGGGGCTCTCCATCTCTGCAGGACGAGGTTCACATCTTAGGGGAGGGAGCTGAATTCGACCTCCTTGTATGAGTATGTCCAAGATGGGCTTGACATGGCCGTCCTCGAAGGAGTAGGTAATCTGAGACCACTGCTTCTCTGTCGGCTTTGGTTCGGGCTTCGGAGCTGTGTCGACCACCATAGCCTATTTTCCCTTATTGTCTCGATTGTTGGAGGGGTTACCACCATTGTTGCTGTTGGTGTTAGGGCGTTTTCCCTTATCCTCTTCTTCCGAGATGTGTAATCCCAATTGGCGAGCTTTCTTCAACTTGTCTTCTGCGCTAGTGGTGCTGATAATGAAAGTCTTCCAATCCTTAAAATGACTTTCGCCCATCCAGAGGCTGATTGTGGGGAGCAGCCTCCTTTGACAAATTTCAATTAAGGAGAAATCAGGGTTACCGGAAGGCAATTTCATCGCGGTTTGGCGAAACCGCTCGATATAGTTCCTTGTCAGCTCTTTTTCTCCCTGAACAACGTCCATGAGGGTGGATATCGTTACGTCTTGCCCTACTTCATAGAATCTCTCTAGGAACATACGTTTGAAGTCGATGAAGGAATGGATGCACTTGTCTGGCAAGTTACGGTACCAGTCGAAGGCGGCCCCATCCAATGCTCCAATGAACAACCGCGTAAGGATGGCGTCATCATAAGGCAGATGGTTGGTTGTGACTTTGAAGTAGGTAATGTACCTGCTTGCAGATATCTTTCCATCATACAGATTGATGTTGAATGGTTTATATCTTGGTGGGAAGGGAACATCTCTCCATGCGGCAGGATACAGTTGTCATATCCTGAGGTCCTGGCAGGTTTCTCGGGCTTAAAACATGGCTCGGAGCTCCTGGACCTCTCATCTTACCTCTCTGGACTCGTCTGTAGCGGTGGAAGCCGATATTTCAGGAGGATTATCACCCGGGTTTGGTGCAGCTGAGTTCGAGTCCGCATTGACCGCGGGTCCCACGTTTGTTTGGCCTTGCATCCTTCCTTGCAGAGTTGGAAGGGCCGCTTTAATCTCGTCCACAGATTTGACCAAGGTATGAAGTATGGCTTCCAGAGTATCGATGCGTTGGCGATCATTGGGACCATCTTGGTTGTTGTCTGTCATGAACAACGTCCTCACATGAGGAGAGATGGAAGGAACGGTGGAGGACGTGCCCTCTGAGTCATACCCTTGTACAGAGAAGTCGTCAGGGTATGTAGGAATGTTCTCCTCTGGTTCGGACTCAGAATGAGTGGTACCCCCAACTTCAGGGCTTGCCTCGTCTTGAGAGTTGTGGTCGTCCTCGGGGACGTCGGAACCTACTGCATCTGTTGGGGGAACCATTTCCCCTGGATTATCTTCTTGGAACACCGGATTGTCGTAGATATTTGGACGAATGCTACCCTCGGCTCCAGCGCCTCCCAGAGATGTGGACGACAAATCTCCAAGTGTGGCAGACTTTATTTTTGAGCGAGTACCTTGGAAAACTGCTCCCATAACGGTCATGGATAACCGCTTAGAAGAGAGTTTCTTGGTGGAGATTTTCGGGCTGGAGACGTTTGTTTTCTTCCCTCTCCCGCTGCTAGGGATCTTCTGAGCAGAATTGCAGGAGGCGGCGAGAATCGCCTCGTCTTCTGAGCTTGGGTGTTGCAGTCGTTGGAAGACGGATCACCGCTCCTCTTGTGTGGACGCCTTGCTGTAGCAGTAGTTGACAATGACTTGAGTGCAGTGATGTCCATGAAAGGACTCTCTACACACCAAGTCTTTGCCTCTTTCCTTATATTTGTGAAGAATCACGTTACGCAAGTCACTTATTTTGTGGGCCCGGGAGTCCTGAGTACATGAGTGTGTTGGCCTCCTGTCTGTTCCCTGATATGGGGGTAGTACGAGTACTTGCCCCTGATTATTGTTGGGAGATTCTTGATAACTATCCCATTCGTTGGCCGCCGGAGGCTGGACACGGATAGTTTTATACAACTTTCTATCAGGGTTCCACGTAATAGTCAGCGGGACGCCCTAATAGTCAAAAGTTGGGACAGCTGACTGAGCTCCACGAGCCCAAGCTGTCCTAGACTTCTTTCCTTTAGCACCCGAGAATGTATAGTAGGAAGTGTCCAAGTGGTGCGTCACAGAGTTTGGCACAACCTCCTGAGAGCGTCTAAGGTCAGGACCGCATGAGAGGCGGTCAAAGACTGACCCTGAGCCGCATAGAGCAGATGGTATACGGCTGGGATTGGTGGCCGTGTAGGCTGTCTGTATGCGGCTAGCATGTGTGGCCGCATGATCCTTCTGTATGCGGCTAGAAGCGGTGGCTGCATAAGCAGTCTGCATGCGGTTGGCAGTCGTGGCCGCATGAGCCTCCTTTATACGGCTGGAAGTTCTGGCCGCATGAGCTTTCTTTATGCGGCTGGCATCTGTGGCCGCATGAGTCTTCATGTGGCTGGCGCCCTTATGCGGCTTCTTCTTGGACCGCACAGAGTCCTTCTTTGCCCCTGCAAGTCCAGCATCGTAATATTTTCCTCTGTCGGATATGGGGACAACAGAGTCCTGTATGGCCTGAAGTGGGGCCGCATGAGAGTCTTCTCCGCCATTTTGGGTAGGAGGGAGCATTTTTTCCAGAGCTTGGGAAGGAGCAAATGATTTGGGTCTCCACTCCCTGCGAGCCTTCTTCATGCGGGCTCGCTTCTGGACCGGGCCAGCGCTCCCGTCGGAGAGCATTTCTTCAAACGCCTGTTGGTCGAAGCGGACGACCAGCAT
Organism: Iris pallida; assembly: GCA_029216955.1. Classification (NCBI taxonomy): domain Eukaryota; kingdom Viridiplantae; phylum Streptophyta; class Magnoliopsida; order Asparagales; family Iridaceae; genus Iris; species Iris pallida. The sequence continues at coordinate 597,267 of JANAVB010043419.1, read as the reverse complement.
CTGTTGAGTGGCGCCAAGTTTGGCTGCGTCCGATTGCGTCACCAACTCCTCAGCCGTGGAGAAGTTAGTCCCCAGCAGAGTCGTATTCGTGTTTACCATTGATTATAAAAGAATAGAACAGTTTTATGGGAGGACTGGACTTTTACTTCACAACACAAACTCGCTCATACGAAGAAAGCATAGGGACGAAACCCTAGGTACAGCAATCTAAGTACAATTGTTTAGTTTTTCTAGGGATGACGGTAGAGGCTCGAGAAAGTGCTATCAACTCTGCCTTACTCCTTGGATGATCGGACGTAGCCTTGGCTCTAATGAAGAAATGCTCTCGGGATGTGGGGGAGACTCTTCTGCGCGCCGCCGCTTTCTTTGTGCGTGCCTCTGTGTTTTTCTGTCTGCTCTCTTCTCTCCTCTGTGCTCCTCTTTGTGCTCTTCTCTTTTGTAAGGGAATGGAACCGTGCTATTTATAAGAGTGGGGTGTGATAAGTAGGGTTTGCAATGATTGTTCCTTGAAAAGTGGACGGTTGGGGATTGGTTACGATTTGCCTTAATCCTGTTTTGTTGGCAATTGATCTGGGCCGTTAATCTTGATTGTAATAAATCTGGGCAGTTAATGTTGATTGCACCAAATCTGCATGGACAATTAATGTTGATTGCAACAAATCTGCATGGGCAGTTATTGATTGCAACAAATCTGCAACATGATGATTTGTTGATATCAGCAAATCCGAGTGAATAAATCTTGGTCAATCTCCTGCCACGTGTCCCAACTGCCTGTTATGTCGATTGCCATAAGTCTGGATTATTGGGATTTATCAGCTCCTGCCACGTGTTCCAACTACTGCGAGCCGTATGGAGGTCTGTCATAGTTGGGCCGCATAACTGTGGCCTCGTGTCGAAGCCGCATAAGGGTGGCCTTATCTGAACCGCATGGAAGTTCTTTAATCCGAGCCGCATGGAAGTCCTTCGCTCTGAACCGCATGTATGTCCTTAAGTTTGAGCTGTATGGAAGTCCTTCATTCTGAACCGCATGGACGTCCTTTAATTTGAGCCGCATGGAATTTCTTCACTTTGAACCGCATGGACGTCCTTTAATCTGGGCCGCATGGAGGCCCTTGCAACTGAGCCGCATGAAGGCCCTTGCAACTGAGCCGCATGGAGACCCTTGTAACTGAGACGCATTGACGTCCTTGCAACTGAGCCGCATAAAGAGTTTTAGGAAATAGATCGTGCCAGCTGTAAAGAGTTTCCTCGTCTCCCTAGGAGCACGTCGCGGGTCATCATTTCTACTTTATGTCAGAGCTGTCAATCCGTCATTGTCAGAGCTGTCATTGTGTCAGGGTAATTAATGATCCAACTACTCAGAGCATTTATGGCCCGCTGTATGAGGCCACGTGGCTTCCCCTTCATCTTGTTAAGTCGCATGAAGCTCTCGAGCCTTTTTGAGCCGTATGAAGGCTCCTTCAGCTATGAGCCGCATGGGGCTGATTTCCTGGCCGCATAAGAACTTATTTATATTTTTCCATGCTTCTACAACAGCGTTCTACCACCGACTCTGCGGCGTATGCTGGCTTGGACACGTCTCGTATCCGAAAAAAACGGGTGCAGGTTGTGGCAAGGTGTGTTCCAAGGCACTCGTTCCAAATCTGCATTGTCAAAAACTGGGGAGCAGCCAGCCTCCCACCATGCACGATAACCCTGTGTTCCAATCTGACGAATGGCAATACGACACAGATGTCTCCACTGGTGCAGCCAGTCACCAGACTGGGGATAGCAACCATAACGAGTCCGAAGAAGATCACAATCTTACGGTATATCCTCAGGACAGCGGGTCTGAGGCATCTGAGCCAGAAAGCGAATGATCCACGGCTCCCTTGCGTCGCCCTCACACCCGGTCTGTGTTCATAGCCGACGACAATGAGGAAGACAACAACGAAGCTCTCAGACGTATCGAAGTCCTCAAGATGAAGTTAGATACGCTGACGGACACCATGAAGACCCTCCCCTCGGTCATAATCGACCTCAGGAGTAGCATGGCCCCCGCTGCCTCTACACCTGTGCATGATCCGACAACCAAAGACGAATCTAGCAGGTTGCCTACTGCCAATCAAGCAGGACTATCCTCATCTACTCCATTGGCTACAGGCTCTACAATGTCGGCCAAGATACAGTCGACTATCAAGAAGCTGTATGCTCGTCATGATGCCAATGAGAAGCAAGCGACGCTCCGGAAGATGGAGATCCGACAGCCATATACTGCCGAGTGGGACAACGTCGTCTATCCTCCTAAATACAATCTGCAGATGCCTACACCTTTTGAAGGGAAGGGGTCTCCCCGATAATACTTGAGGTACTTTGCCTCTGTAATGGAGCACCTGCCAAAGGATGACACCCTCCTGTCCAACATATTCATAGGAGCCCTGCAGGGAGTAGCCTATGAGTGGTTATGCAATCTTCCCGACGACTGTACTCGTCATTTGAAGACCTGAAGACTCGGTTCGTGGACTGATTCTACAAAGGAGGCATGAATATAACCATATCGACCCTCATAGAAATTATCCAAAGGAAGAAAGAGCCTGTCCGTGCATACATTAAGCACTTCCGCCAGGCAGCCCTCAGATTACCATCCGGTGTGCCTGAGCCCATGTTTATGAACTCATGCCGCAAGAACATGATGCCTGCCATAAAATTATGGTACAGTACTCCCTGCACGGAGTGGACCCCTTTCATTACAGAGGCGGATGTCGCACAAAGGAAAGCCCAATGTTAGCCTAATGATTACATCATATTTTTGAATATGGCTAATCGATTAAGTTTAACATAATGATGTCACTAATATTCATATACTCACTATCATGTTGCTACTTAAACTTAGTATTGTCCTAATTGTTCTATATCATATTGCCATGCTTGTATCGTACTACAAATATTATTTTGTTCGTCTAACATGCATTTTAAAACATGCAATAAGTATGATCAAACATGATCAAACCAGGACATAGGCAATGAAGAATTAATGATAGACCAAAGACGACGTCATACAATAAAATTTCTCTGAACCACCTAGCGACCTATCCGGGGCCTCGTATCGGGGGTTCAGATTTCCAGATCTGTTTATCTTTGGATGACTGCTATCAAGGAAAAAATCTTCTTCAGATCTGCTCAAATATCAGAAGCAATACGTCATCGAAGGGCTCTTATTTTTCCTATTTGTTCCAAGTCTGTAATCCTTAATTTATTAAATCTAGGAGAATGTATACGTTGAGTCATACTGTGTTATCTCAACCCCTAGACATATCTCTCTAACCTCTAGCATACAGACGGACCAATTCCTGAGCCAAATTAATTACCATAGCCTATTGAGAACTTCTGTCCCAAGGGAGACAGAGTTCGGGCCGAACTCTGCCCCTGATTTTTAGTACCCTAATTTTTAGGGCCTGCTTGATACTAGCTATCCACGTTCAAAAATTTAAATTCTTGGTACAGAATTCGGACCGAACTCTGCCTCCCCAGAGTAGTATAACTAGAGCTTGAATTCTCTCATTTCAAATCATCTCTTACCTTCAAATATTCAAGCTTTCTAAGCTCTACTACTTCAAGCCTCATTCTTCCATATCTCCTAAGCCACAACTCTTCTTAGCCCAAGGTGCTCAGTGCGATATCAGCTAGAAGTTGTGTGCAAGAGTAAAATAAAAGTTACTTGTACAATTCCAAGTTTCGTCATCCGTAAATAAGTAAGAAGTTGGCGTGCTCTTCTGAGTAAAGGCGCGTGGTTGTACGCTATTTTACAAATAGTGGATTTCAATCCTGAGCTAGAGTTCTCTGGCCTAGACTAGTCCTCTACGAGGAAAACCAGGTTATATCAATGTGTTTGCGTATGCTCTTCTAATCTTTATTTACTTTCACATTTCTCTCTGATTTATTTACTATCTTGATAGATGTTTTGTGGAGGTGAAATAGAGTTAATTTTTATTGTGTGATTATCGACACAAACTCTGTTCACCCCCTCTAGATTTGTCTTTACGTTACTTCACCCAAGACACGCATCTCCTGTGGCGACACTTTCCTGCGCCCAAAGATAAAAGGAGACGCTCGTCCAGCAACAACCCTAAAGACGAAAAAGGCAAGCAAGCCATGACCGTCAACATATCCAAAGGTTCAGCAGCTGCGAACCCCAAATCCGCGGAAGCACAGAGGCCAAGGGAGACTTACTCCTTCAATGACAAGGATACGCTGGAGCTCTTCGAGATGCTTATGAAGAGTGGCAAACTGTCTATCCCGGCACCCAGGCGTCCTGTGAAATGGGAAAGGTAGACCATCCCAAGTACTACCATTATCACCCGTACGTCCATCACTCAACACAAGACTGCTATGTGTTGAAGGGGCAAATTCAGCGCCTCATCAACACAACGTTATATTGTTGGACTACGAAGAGAAGACCATCACGGCCAACATGGTTACTCTCTAGTTCGGGAGTTTTCCAGCCACAGAGGTACAAGATGGCGTCATCCATATTCCAAAAGCGACGATGGAAGTAGTCAACCTACCCCAGCAAGGGACAACGCTCAAGGGCTCGTCCCGTTCTCCACACCACAAGATAGAGTCATGAAGGTCCATCCGGACCAGACTCCCGATACGATGAACCAGTAATTATCGTAAATCTCTCAGAAAATATCTCATGACCTCGCATCTGAAATATTATCCTGAGATGTGTCTACCATGTACTCTTTACCTCTGAGTAGTAACCTCCCTACAATAGTAGTAAGCTGTCTTAATCTCTAGAAAATATTTTTTGTCCATATTACCTCTGAAGTGTTATTCTGTATCGTGTCTACCATGTCCATACTACCTCTGAGTAGTCACCCTGTTATGATAACCCCAAAGTTGTCATAACTCCCTAAGAAAATATTTTATGTCCATATTACCTCTGAAGTGTTATTTTGTATTGTGTTATTCTGTATTGTGACCATGTCCATATTACCTCTGAGTAGTCATTCCTTTATGATAACCCAAAGTTGTCATAAGTCTCTAAGAAAAAAATAGTCACGTTCATATTACCTCTGAACTATTATTCTAGGAAGAAGGATGCTTGCCATGTCCATATAACCTCTGAGCAACGCCTCCTTTCCCTGAAGATTCCTCACAATTGTCATCTATAGAACCCTTCACGTCAATATTACCTCTGAGTCATTCTATACCCCAGAAGAGTCTATCCTTACCATGTCCATATCACCTCTGAGTAAGAAAAGTGTCTCTAGCAAAAACTCTCAGGTTTTCTATGTCTACATAACCTCTGAGCAAACACCTTGTCCCCAGGGGAAGTATCCCCCCTGAGGGAATTCTCACCCCTGATATGATCCACACAGTGAAGATGGACAAAACAGAAAAGAAAAACAGAAACTCCAGATACAAAGAAGGCAATGTTTTCTATTACAAATTACACATATGATCCCTCACAAGTTGAAGGACAAAAAGAAGTAGGAAATCAAAACTGGAAAGACTGGTCCCGAAGGTCAATCAGTCGGCTCATCAGATGAGCCCTCCGCTGTGTGATCCATGCGTGGGCCCTCCTATTAGCCTCCTGGCGTCTGGCAGTCTCGTCTCCGACAGGGGTCCAAGCCTGACGCACAAGAGCCAATTCGGCATGACGGATGTCGATCTGCATAAGTCAGTCCCCTGGGATGACGACAGCAATGATGCTAACGACGAGGTAGAGATAGCTTCAGAAAGTGCAGCAGTGGCAGAAGAACCTTTAAAGGTTCGACTGAAAGGGAAGCCTCCCAAGGTGTCAGCGCCTCTTGTTGTTAAGCTTCAGGGCAAAGCTCCACCTTCTTCTCCGGTGACGATAGAAGATGGTTAGGAGCCTATACGAATGAGGTTATCCCGGAGGTCACTAAGGCCGACCATGAAGGCGCAGGAGCACCCTCCTACCATTCCCTTAATGGTCAAGTTGAAAGGAAGACGTCCTCCTTCTCCTCCGACGGCAGCTCTAGTCCTCACTGACGAAGAGCTAGAAGATTACGTCTGCGCCGACACAGAGGCCCACTCTTTTAACGACGTAATCCCTCGGGACAAGATATCCCACTTCATTAACAAAAATTTATCATTGAACTACTCTGGTGTATGCTGGAACACCAAAACACAAGTGACAACTGCCAACCGTATAACCTGAGTTTTCCCTGCCCGGGGTGCCTACTTCGTAGTTCCAGCTAGGAAAAAGGAAGAGAAACCCATCATATTCGATCAATTTGAGCATCCGTAGCGAATAACTCCTGAAGACCCAGACCTCGACAGCGGCAAGATGCATTTCTACCGCTACACGGCGTACGCCAAAAACCTTATCCAGAAGATGGGCTACGACCTGAATAGAAACAAGGGGCTCAATTATGGCAAAGGTCGGCGTCTTCCCTTACGGATTCATGCTCCAAAGGAAAAAGCTGAAAACTACTACCAACGTACTCGTCGAGGGCTGGAGTACGTTACACCTACGACTACCTCAGAAGATTCAGAAGAAGAAGTCACGAGGCATTCGCACTCTTCTAATCCTCAACATGGGACTCCGATACCAGCATGGGTCAAGTCTTTAAGAAGATGTTGTCGGCTAACGTGGCCATCACTAATCAGTTAACCGTAGAAGACAATCAGCACAGGCCGTTACAAGAATTGGAAGTACTGGATGAAAAGCGCTTGCTCGTGCAACAAAAAATTGATCTTTACCAAGCTCGCCTCTCCGAGACCTTCAACAAAAAGGTCCTTAAAAGATCCTACCAGGTAGGCGACCTCGTCTTGGCAGTATGAAGACCGATGGTGATGACCCACAAGACGGCTTGAAAGTTCGAAAACAAGTGGGAAGGACCGTTCGTCGTAGAAATGATATACTCCAACGGTGCTTATCGGCTAGCTAAGCCTAATGGTGACTTGCTAATGATGCCCATCAATGGAAAGTTCCTAAAGAGGTATTGCGTCTGAAGACAGAACCAGCATAGGCACCCACATCCCCTGAAAAGGGCCTATGAGTTCTGGTAAAGGGATCTCTCTCCCTCTCCCTCCTATATATGTTCTTAAGTAGATGAAGCACTTTACGTCCATATTACCTCTGGATTGCTCCTCTACACCTGGAAGACGCGACTACCACGTCCATATTACCTCTGAGTAGTCGTTCTTCTCGTATCAGTTCTATGACTATCCCGGTGGTCTAGAAAACAGTTCACGTCCATATTACCTCTGGATTATTGTTCTATACCTTGGCAAAGATCAAGCCTACCACGTCCATATTACCTCTGGTCAGGCAAATCCATTCTGAAAATTCTCTCTTTATTTTGGAGTCAAAAGCAAAAGGTACAAAAAAGCTTCTACATATAAAGTCATGTGGCTACAGGGACCTATTATATACCCTTCGTAGTTACATACACAGAAGCAAAAGAGCTGAAATTGTGGTACAAGCTCTCAATAGCGCGGGTGAGGCGGTGATAGAGCCAATCACTTCCTGGTCAAAAGGGAAGCCACCGCCCGAAGCTGCTACTGGCCCGAGCCGGGATGAAGACCAGCACAAGGCTCCTATATCTCCCCACCCAGCCGGAGAGAGCAACCACAGCAGCAGTCCTTGCCATTCCTCGGCAGCATGGTAGTCAATTCGCAGCCATGAAGCAAAGGTCGAGACACAGTTGACGTCCTTTATAGAGGCTGTTCGTATGGTCCAAGCACGAGCCGGACATCAGTTGAAAGGAAGATTACAAGTTAAGTTTAAAGCTCCACTACATGATAGATGGTAGAACTGTGAATGACCAAAGGAGCGTGACTCTGAAACTTCTCTGCTAAAGCGATTCACGATCCCTGCAAAGACACAAGAGGCTCCAATATCAAGAAGCCATCAGGAGCCCATGCACCAAAATGATGACTCAGGACAATTAATGCTAAGAGCTAGGCGTGACACCAGCCATCACCCAGCTCGTACAGTCCTGACAAGTGTTCATGCTTCTGTTCAAAGTATCCTGAGCTTGACTCAAGTTTGAGACACTTTGAAGGGGGTCTTACAGAAGCATAAAAAATCTTAGCTGGAGACATTCCTTCGCCAAAGCGCAGAAGGTGCAAAAGATTGAGGCTCAATGTCTACCAAAGTCTAGTACAGAAGACATAGAAAGAAATCCCTTTATTGTCATATCTACCAAAGTCTAGTACAAACACATTAGGACTACATATAAGGGAATAATTCTGTTCTACTACAAAGGATCTAGTACAGATTCGACAAAAGCCTAGAGGGATCTACAAGGGATACAGCCTTCGATGAAGCGCAGCCTTCCTTCTTCTTGACACGTATGCTGGAAGAGAGGCCTCCATCAAAGCATGTTCTGATCTACTTGTGGGCGCAGCCTCTCAGAAGCATATCAGTTACTCAGCACTTTAAAGAATCAAGAGACTTCAATCCAGAGGCGTAGCCACATGCCTGCAACAATCTCAAAAATAAGATGGTGGTAGGTCCCCTTCCTTTTTTAACTTCAGAAGCCAGTGTCTTCACTCCAGAGGCGCAGCTATCTGCATGTGCCAATCCAGACGCGCAAGGGTGTCATACCCTTCCCTCTACAGCCAATGCCTTCACTGTTCAGAGGCGTAGCTATTTACCTGCGTTTGTATGAGGCGCAGGATGGTGATATGCTCACACCATCTTCACTCCTACGGTATAATTTTTTGCTCCGGATCAGAAGCTTAAATTACTTCTCTACAAGAGACTTGGAAACTCCCATCGCCACCAATGCATGTCAGCATGTCGCTCCAAAAGCACAGTACCCTCACTAACCTGAAGCACAAGCCTACTTGTTGCCTATAGCATAGTGACTCCGATAGCACAAAACACAGCTTTATAAGTTGCTCTATTTGCACAGAAGTCTCGTCGTTATTCGACGCAAGTCCACTCGTCGCCTGAAAGCACAGAGGTTCCGTCGTCTCCAGAAGCACGGTCTACTCGTCGTCCCCAGAAGTGCAACAGCACTTAGTCCTCACCAGAGGCGTAGGAAGCATGGGTCCACCCTAATTGGCTTGTTTAAACCGTCTATTGCAGAGAAGATTGGGATTAAATCATGATTGATATCATATCAGATTGATTTAAATCTTAGACGAGGATCAATTAAACTCCAAATCTAGGATAAAATCCCAAGATTTACTCGAATATATCCGAGCAAGCAAATCAGCATGCACCACGTGTCACCCCCTTTGGCTATGTTGATAACCATCAGAGATCTCGTTTGAGGGGAATCTTGAGGCCCGCCATGTGTCAGCACCGCAGAAGCCCGTACCGTACAATAACGGCAGATTCTTTCATATCTCAGAAACCCTAATGCACATCGGATTTGTGCTCGGTTCTCTATAAATAGAAGGAGCTCCTTCAACTAAAGAGGTTGATAACCTTCATCTAAGAAGGAATAATCCACCAACCAACCAACAGAAGAACAACCATCTTCACGGATCTTCTCTTCCAGATGGCCTCTTTATCGGTGACCCCAGAGTTCCATCAAAGGCGCCAGAGAGCCATAGCAAGGCTAATTCGTCGTTAGATCGTCAACGGAGTAAAGGAGCCCCTGCAGTGCTCGAGCCCCACCGTCATACTTTTTCAAAAATCTCCTCCCTGTACTTAGAATATCCTGTTTAGGACTTCCTTCTTTGTACACAGATACCTTATACGTTCAACAAAGCAAAAAGTTCGTCCAACCTTTTGTCACGTCGAACAATAATCAATGCTAATCTAATAGAAATAAAAAATGGTGTGATGATACTCATAAGTAAGTAATATGTACTAATCTTCTTCATCTTTTGATTCATCTTCATCTTTCGAATTATCTTCTTTTTTTACTTCTTCATTTTTACTATAACTTCCACTTTCACCTTCATCTTCAAATTCTTCTTCCTCATCTGATACGTCCATTTCAGACTCCTCCTCTACATGAGGTAAATCTTCTATGTCAAGCTCTTTGTCAACTATACCATCCTCTATAATAACGTCAACCTCTATATCGTTAACGTCGGCTAAACTCATATATGTTGGTTGAGATATGACTAATTCATCCTCCCGGTATGGTTGATCTCCAATATTATATATATTTCTTGTTTTATTTTTGCACATAGCCCACCAATCATGAGTAGTGCGTCATCGACTAGGATAACTCCTAGAGTACACTTGGACCGTTTGATTAGCCAATACAAATGGTTCGAAACCTCCATATCTTTTTCATGTTTTATATCAACAAATCCAAACTGTTTCAATTCTCCATCCTTTATTGGGTGTTATGTCAAACCAATCACATTTAAACAGCACAATTTTGGTATCATAAGAGTAATCCAGCTCTACAATATCTCTTAGAACACCATAATAGTCAAATTTTGGATCGACATCGTAGACTGAACCCCTTACACAAACTCCAAAATTCTTTGTATAATTAGCCTCCTCATCGACAAATAAGTGATTAATAGGCTTATCAGTGGTTCTAAATTTGAAGTCATTGATTATATATCCATCCCAATATTTTAACCTCTTGCTTGGTTCGATAGTTAGTGCTCGAAGAATTTCATTATGCAATTGTGTACCAGGATGAAAAACCTAAAACATCACGTATCATAGCGCCATTAGACAAAGCTTGGACAACTTATTGAATTTAGAATAGTTATTGATTTTAATCCTTACAAAATTATGGAACCACGACGTAAATTTTCTGTCAACCTCTCTAGCAAGATTATCATCATCAATGTTAGGTCTTTCTATTTTTATCTCAGCTCTAAAATACTGTGTTAATAACGAGAAAAGTAATAAAAGTTATTTTACAAGTATATAGAAAAATTGAAATATATAGCAAAATTTTATCGCTTACTTCTCTATATCTTTCATCTCCTCTATACCACTATTTAGGCATATATACCGATGAACGGATTCAAAATCATTGTACTTCAACCATCGTAATTTACAAGCACTTGTAGGCCTGCCATCAATATTGAAGATAGTGCGGATTCTGCTATTCGGTGCATCAACCTCACCTTCATCAGTTCTTGATGCTCTATTCCAATTTATTCTGACATGAGTATCGAAGTAGATTGAGCAGAAGTTTGAGACCTCCTCAATAATATATGCTTCAGTTCCTACATGAGCCTTATTGTCCACCTTCTTCTTCAGGTAATGTAGATATCTATAAATAATATATTGGATATTAGAACTGTTTGAATAAAAAAATTATTAGTACTAGATAATTAATTATTTTATACCTCTCAAATGGATACATCCATGATAATGGACGGAAGCTTCGATACGTGCTTTGTATGCAAGATGAATCGATAAATATTCCATACTATCAAAAAAGTCGAGTAAAACATCTTTTCTAACTTGCACAATGTCAATATCATCTTCTCCTCAAGTTCAAACATATGTTGCACCGTCAACTTGCTTGAACACAAATCTCTAAAGAATATAGATAACTCGGCTAGCGACCCTATTTTTGAGAAGGAAACATCTCTCTCAGAGCGATGGAAAGTAAACGCTCCATAAACACGTGAAAATCATGAATCTTTGTCTCTATCAGCTTGCGTTCGTTGATATCGACACATCATGCCAGATTCGACACGTAACCGTCAGAGAATCTCAACTTTGTAATCCAGTTGCATATTAACAATTTATCATCCCTACTCAATGTAAATGGTGCTGAGGGCTTGACCCAGTTACCATTGGATCTTTGTGTTAGATGCAACTCTGGATGCCTGCAAATAATTTCTAAGTCTTTTCTTGCTTTGGAATTGTCTTTCGTTTTTCCTTGATATCCATCACCGTATTAAAGATGTTGTTGAATACATTTTTCTTAATATGCATGACATCAAGATTTTGTCTTATGAGATTGTCCTTACAATAAGGTAAGTTCCAAAAGATATTCCGCTTCATCCAATTATGGCTATGTCCAAATCCTTCAAAGTGATGGCCCGGTCTCAGACCTTCTATTATAGTTGACAAATCCTTTATTTCTGCCCAATCGACATCTCATGTCAATATCAACGGAGGAGAAGATAGTTCCTGTTTACCAGTTCTAAAGGTGTCTATGTTCCTTCTCTATGGATGCGACGCTGGAAGGAACTGACTGTGACAATAAAAAAAAGCTTTTCCTCCATTCTGAATGCGGAATACCTTACTCTTGTAGTGCTCCGCTCTCGTTGGGGTAAAGCACTATATAATAGGCTCGTGGTAAGTCAGACATGGTCGGGAACATAGATGGCTAGTCTGACTCAGTGACGAGTTTGGTATACGAAAACCATGGCATCAATAAAAATTGATTTGGACGAATGATATGAGTATCGTTCCAACTAATGGATCGGCTACTGCTGGAATAAGTCCTAGATGCAATGGACTGTGTCTTAGCGAATGAACTCTAAAGAGAGCGACACAATCGGTCTGTTGTTGGTTTTCTTGGTTTTCTTGGCTTTTTGAATGAATTGTTGCTTGGGTTTGATAAGTGTGCTTTCGCGTCGATTTCTGCATACGTCTTTGGGAATTTCAAAGGAATGATTAAAGGAGGGATTCTAATTCAATGCTCGTGCCATTGCAGGAGTTTGTGTAACTGACGCTTGACCGTCGTGAAGTGATCTCCTATCTCAGTGCAATATCTCTAGGTGGGTGGTTCTTGGGCCCCTTTTTTCCTACTCCTTCCTACCAACAAATTCTTAAAGTTCAATGTTCAAATCAATGATGCTAATTGGAACTAAGATCAAGAACTTGGGATAATTATATCAACTTAGAGAAATTAACTCCGAATTTATAAGTTTACACCAAAAAGATAAAAGATAAACTTCTAGGAAAGAGATAGAATTTATTTATGTTCTGCAAAACATAATGAAGAAACATTGGTTGCGGTATATTATGCCTCAGAGAATTTGGTGCCTACGGGATGCTAAATCAGAACGTACGACTTTGGGAAAAAGAACTCTTGCACGAGTAGAAATGACTATATGGTTTAATAATGTCTGTGCTATGCAATTTACTTCATAGATATTAAATTCTTCATACATTCACATGGTCATGGACGACTTGTGCACAAGGTAAGCTTTCCTCGAAACGGTACCCGGGCGCTGGGACCGAATCAGCCTAGGAGGAAATTATAAAATCGTGCTTTGGCGCGAGGCATTGCGAGACCTCCAGTTAAGCTCACAACCTGGACTGGTAGGGCGCGTCGCAATGCTACGTAATCGTCCTTCATGGTGTCGATATCACCAATGACAGCATATAAGATAGATTGCATGCTCAGCTATTGTCTTGTGCAGTGGTAAGTATTATATCTATTTTATGCAGGAAATGAGCACGGCCGTGGTAAAATAAGTTGAGATAGGTTATGTTATTTATTGTTTAAAATGTGCCTCTGATATGAACTGTAAATCATATAGTTCTAAATAGAAAGATCACTTCGTATGCTAGAATCCTTAATAAGCAATGTCGGTTTAGACGAGTGGGTTCATCCCATCCACTAGCAAGTGTGATAACACCCAACTCCTCATGTGACGAGTGCGCTGCGGGAGCTCGAGACTAGACTGAAGCTGAAGAACGGGAGGCGGTCTGAAGCTCTTCTATTTTGAAGTATTTTGAAGCCCAATTCAAATCGAAGGCTTTTGTTCAAATGTATAAAGGGACATGAATGTATGGAACGACAAAGATTATTTTATAGCAGCTTGTCGAGAGTTTTTCTTTTGTATTTCCAAAGATGTAGCTGCAACGGCATATGTAATATAAAAATGACCTTACATATACTTTGCAAGTTTTATGAATGAAAAGCTAAGTTCCTTCCTATTCTGCGCCTTCAATTCTTTGTACTGTTTAATTTCAACTCGTCATCTCAAAAGAAATTTCAAGTGCACGTTTTTGCCTTGTACAAGTCCAATAAAAACTTGTACGGCATTACGTCCCGATTCGTGGGAATCGATTTTATCTCGAGTTAAGGCGAGGACGACCGATTTGGCGAATCGGGACATGACAAGTTGGTATCAGAGCATGGTACACACCTCGGACCTTTCGAAAACATTTTTTTAGATGATGTTGCGATTTTTCAAATATTATGCTTTTCGACATATGCGGTATGAAATAATCATTCCATACAGATAAGCTCATAGATATTTTGAGAATACTAACGGGTTTGCTCAATTTTATAGGAATGCCAAAAAGAGAGGGTGTCTTCGCTGTCAACGCCACGTTGATTAGCGCGGACAGCACCAAAGATACGACACCTAGAGAATCTGCCATGGAGCGATTATTGCGCCTCATGGAAGTCCAATAGCGCCAGGCGAAGATGTAGCAACGATAGCTACAAGCACAGATCCAGGCACAAATCAATGTCCAACAAAAGCAGATAGAGGAACTGACCCGGAGCGTAAGCACCATAGCGACCCAACAGAATTCGATGACCGTCGCGTCAAAAAAAGAAGTACAATCAGTAACGACGAAGCATATGTCTTTATCTTCTCTGGTCAAGGCGACCAAATTCTAGAAGATGAACCCGCCTGAATTTAACGGCCGAGCAGAGCCTGACGAAGTTATGGGGTGGCTAGTGGAGATTGAGGGCCTGTTTAATCTCATCAATATCAAGGGGTCCAAGAGAGTTGGGTGTGCAGCCTTGCAGCTAAACTTAAGGGCCTACGACTGGTAGGAGGCGAAGATACAGGAGCTCCACGAAGCCAACCCCAATGCCAAGATCTCGTGGGAGACGTTCATACTAGCCTTCCTCGAGCAGTACATTCCCTCTGTCGTTCGTCAACAGAAGAAAGAATAATTTATGTCCTTGAAGCAAAGAAATATGTTAGTCGAAGATTACGATGCGAAGTTCGAAAAAGTTGCGAAGTTTATCGGGGCCTTCCTACCGAATAAGGAAGTGTGGTACGAGCGCTTCCAACAAGGCCTGAATAACGATCTGCGTCGGGACGTCATGAACCAAAGATGTCATACATACAGAGAGTTATAAAATATCGCCCTTGATAGCGAGCGGATCTTTGGCCGAGATTTGTAAAGGACTGGGTCAGGCGTACGTAACAACTTCAATAAGCATCCTCACGACGCGGGAGGATCTGGTTTGCCAAAGCGCCAAAACACGTTCGAGTATCAGGGGCCTCACCCCGGAGTACGGTGCCATCGATGCGGCAAAATAGGACATCTGGCAGTCGATTGCCAAGGGGGATGCTTCAAGTGTGGCCAGCTAGGTCACAAGACAGCAGATTGTCGAATAGGGAGGGCGAACCAATATCCACCAGGGGACGCTTAAAATCAGAAAAGAGCGCCTCCCGCCCATGGCGTAAACACAGTGCCCGTGAACCCACAAAATTGCCAGGGGGCACAAGGCCGAGTCTATGCACTGACTCGGGACGAAGCATTCACGTCCGACACTATTGTGATAGGTATATTACTCTATAAAAATATGCTTGCGAGAGTATTGTTCAATTCGGGTGTTATGCATAGTTTCGTATCTACTGACTTTGTAAAAGAGAATAAATTACCCATATAATTATTAGATATGAATCTTAGCGTTAGCAATCCATCGGGAATAGATATGCCTGCCACTAAAATTTTTAGGGATGGTTACATCTGAATCAGAGGGAAAAATATATTCTTAGAACTTATCATTCTCGACATCAAAGAGTACGATATAATCTTCAGCATGGATTTGTTGGGTGTATGCCACGCAACTATCGTGTGCGCAAAAAAGAGAGTTGTGTTCCGCCTTCCTGGAGAAACCGAGTTCTCCTATTCGTGCGGTGTAGTATCAAAAATGGCAATGGTGATATCGACGATTTTGGTAAGGCGCATGTTGCATTCTAGTTGCAACGGGTACCTATCAGTTCGAGACACGAAAACGAAGATTACAGGAATGGTACAAACTGAAGTCGTGGCAGAATTTTCGGATGTGTTCCTAGATGAGTTGCCAGTGATGTCGTCGGATCGAGAGATAGAATTCAGCATTGACACATTTTTAGATACTCGACCGATATCCAAAGTACCCTATAGAATGGCACCGATGGAGCTGAAGGAACTGAAAGTACAACTACAAGAGTTGCTATATCGCATATATATTTGCCCTAGTACCTCCCCGTAGGTGCTCCAGGGTTGTTTATGAGGAAGAATGATGGATCGATGCGGCTGTGCATCGACTATCAGGAACTTAACAAAGCTACGGTACGAAACAAGTACCCGTTACCAAGGATAGACGATTTATTTGACCAGTTGCAAGGGGCAACAGTATTTTCCAAGATTGATCTTCACTCAGGCTACCATCAATTGAAGATCAAGTCCGAGGACTTGTCGAAGTCCGCTTTTCAAACTCGATACGGTCACTAAGAATTCCTAGTCATGCCCTTCGGCTTGACAAATACTTCTGTCGCTTTCATGGATCTGATGAACCAGGTATTCCGACCATTCATAGACAAATTTATCGTCGTATTCATCGACGACATTCTTATATATTCGAAAAATAAGGACGAGCACGTGAAGCACTTGAAGACGGTGCTACAGACTCTGCGTGAATATCAACTTTATGCCAAATTAAGTAAATGCGAGTTCTGGATGAGCAGTGTGACGTTCTTTGGGAATGTTATTTCAGTTGAAGGCGTCACGGTGGACCTAAAGAAAATTAAAGCGATAGTTGAGTGGAAGCGGCCTACCTTGGCAGGCGACATCCGAAGTTTTCTCGGCTTGGTAGGCTACTACCGAAGATTTGTGAAAGACTTTGCCAAGATTGCCTCACCTCTGACTCGCCTCATCCAGAAGGGAGTCGCATTCGAGTTGAACGACGACTGTGAATCTAGCTTTCAGGAGTTAAAGAAATGGCTCGCCTCAGCTCAAATCCTTGTACTTCCAGAAGGACCAGAAGGGTTTTAGATATTTAGTGATGCATCACGAACTGGCATGGGATGCGTGCTCATGCAATGGGATAAGGTGATTTCGTTTACTTCGAGACAATTGAAACAACACGAGAAGAATTACCCTACACATGATCTTGAGATAGCGGCGATTATTTTCACATTGAATCTATGGTGGCACTATCTTTATGGTGTGGCTTGCAACATCTATACGGACCATAAAAGTCTCAAATATATCTTTATCCAACGGAACTTGAACTTACGGCAGCGGCGTTGGCTCGAACTCATCAAAGACTATGATCTGACTATCGAGTACACATCGGGTAAGGGAAACGTCGTAGCGGATGCTCTGATACCGTGGAGCACAATTGGTCCAATTGTACCTTGAGTCAAGCTTGCACAACAAGATAAAGATCGCACAGGAGGACGACCCACTCCTGAAGAAGATGTGCAAGCTGATTTCGACAGGGAAGGTGGCCGACTTTGTGGTGGACGAGGGCAGAATGATACGGATGAAGGAAAGAATTATAGAAGCATGGAAAAAGACAAGGAAAGCCCATGCGGCTCAAAACAGAAGGAGCCTCATGCGGCTCATAAGTCCTTCAGGATCCCATACGGCTCACAAACAGAAATAGCCTTATACGACTCCAAAAGTCCTTCATGCGGCTCGGATGGGTCCACGCCACGTGGCCTCACGCTGTTCGATCCGACAACTGGCCATAAAACAGCAGCTTGAATTAATTGCTCTGACGGCAGCTGTGATAAATGACAGCTCTGACATAAAAAAATCGAAATGATGACTCTGACATGATGGCATGTTCCTAGGAAAAAGAAGAAAATCTTTTTATACAGTTGGCATGATCTACCAAATCCCAAAGCTCCCTATGCGGCTGCCACTCCTATGCGGCTGACACCCCTATGCGGTTGCTTTTTTCATGCGGTTGCTCTAATCATGTGGTTGCCTCCTTCATGCGGCTGCCACCTTCATGCGGTTGCTTCCTTCATGAGGCTGCCACCTTCATGCAGTTGCCCCTTCATGTGGCTGCCACTTTCATACGGCTGCTACCTTCATGCGGCTAGGAGTGTGGGGGGCCACCCATATGATGTTCATTTAGAGACTGCACTCATGCGGCTCTGTCAGGACATCCCACTCACGACAGTTGAGACACGTGGCGGTCCTCATACACGTGGCGATCCTCATGACAGTTGAGACACGTGGCTGTCTTATTCCCTTGGAGTTATGGCAGCTCGCAAATCATAACAAGCAGATTTAGTACAATCACCATTATTACTCAGATCAAATCAAATTAATTATAATCAAGCAGAATGAACACATGGCAGGAGATCCGAGTTTATCACAAAGATTCATGGCAATCAGTATAAATTGCCCATACGGATTTGGTGCAATCAAAAATTAATTGCTTAGATTTGATGCAATTAAGATTAATGGTCCAGATTATTGGCCGTCGACTTTTTAAGGGGCAATCATTGCAAACCCTAATAATCACACCCCACTCCTATAAATAGCAAGGTGCCATTCCCTTGCAAAAGGATCCGAAAAAAATATAGCAAGGTGCCATTCCCTTGCAACAGAGATTCTCTCCACCCGGCTGGACACACAGAGAGACAAAGGAACGCACAGAAGAGTCTTTCCACACATCCCGAGAGCATTTCTTCATCAGAGCCACGGCTACGTCCGATCATCCAAGAAGTAAGGCAGAGCTGTCGTTGCTTTCCCGAGCCTCTACCGTCACCCCCCAGAATCAAAAATAAACAATCGTACTTAGATTGTTGTACCTAGGTTATCATTCCTAGGCTTTCTTTGTACGAGCGAGTTTGTATTATGAGTCTAAGTTCAGTCCTCCTATAAAATTGTTCTGTACTTTTATAATTAACGACAAACACGATGGCGACTCTGCTGGAGACGAACTTCTCCACGGCTGAGGAGTTGGTGACGTAATCGGACGCAGCCAAACTTGGCTCCACTCAACAAATGCTGGTCGCCCGGTTCGACCAGCAGGCATTTAAAGAAATGCTCTCCGACGGGATTGCTGGCCCAGTCCAGCGGCGAGCCCGCACGAAGAAGGCCCGCAGGGAGTGGAGGCCCAAATTATTCGCTCCTCTCCAAGCTCTCGAAGAAGTACTCTCTGTTGCTCTAGATGGTGTAGAAGTCTCGCAGGCGACCCTACTTCAGACCATAGAGGACTTTGCTGTCCCCAAGTCCGGCAGAAGAAAACACTATGATGTTGGACTTGCAGGGGCAAAGAGGAACTCTATGCGATTCGAGCCGCATAAAGGCACCAGCCGTATGGAGAAGCTCATGCGGCCGCAACTGCCAACCGCATGGAGAAAACTCATACGGCTACAAAAGTCAGCCGAATGCAGAAAGCCCATGCGGCCAAAACTGACAGCCGCATGCAGGCAGCCTGCACGACTATGACTTCCGGTCGCATCCCTAAGGTTCATGCGGCTACCGCTTTTAGCCGCATACAGAAGGCTCATGCGACCACAAAGGATAGCCGCATGCAGACAGCCTGCACGGCCACTGATCCCAGCCGCATACCATCTTTCCCATAGGCTTACGGTCAGTCTTTGACCGCCTCTCAGGCGATCCTGACCCCAGATGCTCTCATGTGCCAATCTCCGTAGACTCTTCCTACTATGCACTCTCAGGTGCTAGAAGAAAAAAGTCTCGGGCAGTGCAGGCTCGACGAGCTCAGTCGGCTGTCCCAACTTCTGACTATCAGGGCATCCCGCTGACTATTACGCGGGCCCCTGATGGAAAGTTGAATAAAACTATCCGTATCCAGCCCTCGGCGGCCAACGAACGAGATAGATATCGATAATCTCCCAACAAGGATCAAGGGCAAGTACTCGTGCTACCTCCACATCTGGGAGCAGACAGGAGGCTAATACACTCGTGGGCTCAGAACTCCCGGGCCCACAAGACGGGCGACTTGCGCAACGTGATTCTTCACAAACGCAAGAAAAGAGACGAAGATTTGATGTACAGAGAATCCTGTCAGGGACATCAATGCACCCAAGTCATTGTCAACTGCTGCTATAATAAGGCAGCAGTACAAGAAGACCGACAATCCGTCTTCCAACGGCTCCAACACCCAAGCTCAGAAGACGAGGCGCTTCTCGTCGCCTTCTGCAATTCTGCCATAAAGATTCCTGGCAGCGGTAGAGGTAAGAAAACAAATGTCTCCAGTCCGAAAATCTCAACCGACGTAACCAAGAAACTCTCTTCTAAGCGGTTGTCTACCACCGGAGTTTACCAAGGTACCCGCTCAAAGACGAAATCTGCCACACTTGGAGATTCATCGTCCACATCTCTGGGAGGCACTGGAGCCGGGAGTAGCACTCCCCCAATTATACGACAACCCGGTGTTCCAAGAAAACAATCCAGGGAAAACGATTCACCCAACAGATGCAGCAAATCCCGACGTCTCCGAGGACGTCCATAATTCTCAAGACGAGGCAAGCTCTGAAGCTGGGGGTACCACTCTTTCTGAGTCCGAACCAAATAAAAACATCCCTACATATCCTGACGACTTCTCTGTACAAGGGTGTGACTCAGAGGGCACGTCCTCTACCGTTCCTTCCATCTCTCCTAATGTTAGGACGGCATTCATGACGGACAACAACCAGGACGGTCCCAGTGATCGCCAATGCATCGACACTCTAGAGGCCATACTGCATGCTTTGGTCAAGTCCATGGACGAGATGAAAGCGGCCCTTCCAACTCTGCAAGGAAGAACGCTTGGCCAAACAAGGTTGGATCCCGCGGTCAATACAGATTCGAATTCAGCTGTACCAAACCCGGCTGATAATCCTTCCGAAATATCGGCCCCCACCGCTGCAGACGAGGCCAGGGAGGTAAAAAGAGAGGTCCAGGAGCTCCGGGCCATGTTCCATGCCCGAGAAAATTGCCAAGACCTTAGGATACGACAACTGTATCCTGCTGCGTAGAGAGATGTCCCCTTCCTACGAAAATATAAACCATTCCACATCAATCCATATGATGGAAAGACATCTACAAGCAGGTACATCACCTACTTTGAAGTCACAACCGACCATCTGTCTCATGACGATGCCATCCTTACACGGCTGTTCATTGGAGCATTGGAAGGGGTCGCCTTCGACTGGTACCGTAACTTGCCGAAAAACTGCATCCATTCTTTCACCGGCTTCAAACGTATGTTTCTGGAGAGGTTCTATGAGGTAGGACAAGACGTGACAATATCCACCCTCATGGACGTTATCCAGGGAGAAAAGGAGCTGACAAGAAACTACATCGAGCGGTTTCGCCAGACCGCGATGAAGTTGCCTTCCGGTAACCCTGATTCCTTCTTAATTAAAATTTGCCAAAAGAGGTTGCTTCCCACGATCAGCCTCTGGATGGGCGAAAGTCAGTTTAAGGATTGGAAGACTTTTACTATTAGCGCCACTAGCACAGAAGACAAATTGAAGAAAGCTCGCCAATTGGGATTGCATGTCCCGGAAGAAGAAGACAAGGGCAAACGTCCTAACACCAACAGCAACAATGGTGGTAATCCATCCAATAATCGAGATAACAAGGGCAAACAGGATATGGTGGCCGACACAGCACCGAAGCCTGAACCGAAGCCAGTAGAAAAGTAGTGGCCTCAGATGACCTATTCCTTCGAAGACGGCCATGTCAAGCCCATCTTGGACATGCTCATACAAGGAGGTCGAATTCAGCTCCCTCCTCCAAGGCGTGAGCCTCCACCAGCAGAAATAGAGAACCCCAATTACTGCCATCGCTATGTCCACCACGCTACACATGACTGCTACCAACTGAAGCGATACATCCAGCATCTCATCGATTCTAAGGCCCTGGCCATTGATTTCGAAGAGGTGACCGTAGCAGCCAATATGGTATCAGTACAATTCGACAACTTCCCTCCGACAAAGACTCAAGATGGAGTAGTACCCGTCCCCAGAGCAAAGATGAAGGTCGCCAACCTACCACCTCCCCGAGACCAGGCTGCTGGCCTAATGCCCCTTACCACATCACGGGGGGAGATCATGTGGGTCCATCCGGACTTGGTACCTGAGGTGACTCAGTCCGTACCTCCTTCCACCAGCAAAAAGAAGAATAGGAAAGTCAAATCATGCCATACAATCTCGACAGATGTCGAAGAAGCTACTGCTGTTGTTACCCGCTCCGGCGCTCAAACCCAACCTGTAAAACCCCTAAATTTCTACTGATTTTTATTTTATTTTATTTTGGTACTGATTTAAAATTTGGTTTTGTATGTCGCGCACGAAATTTTATTTTCGAAATTGCTCGCCGAGTGCGAATATGTGCGAGGTACATACTTTGTAAAACATTTTATTTGAGATTTTATATATGTAAAAGAATTTAGTTTTTCAAAATAATACGTGATAAATATTTTTATTTCTAAAGAGAGTTATTTATTTCGTCATTTAAAAATAAATAGTGATTTGAAAAATTGTGCATTATATGAAAAGTATTCCAACTATTTTACAAAAATTAAAAGTTGATATTTAAAATATTTTGTTATTTATAAAAGCTATTTTATAAAGTCGTATTTATGTATTTATAGTGATTTTCAAAATTAATTATTTCCATATTTATTTAACTATGAAAGTAATATTTGAGATCTTGTTTTATGCAATATTTGATTAAATATGGTAATTTAAATTATAAAAGATTTTATTAACTGTATAAAAATTATTTTTAATTTAGTATAGAATTAATTTGGATTGGATATAATTTGAATTGGATTTGGATTTTGATGAATTGATTTTAAATCTATTTAATTAAATGACGAATTATCTAATTGGGATTTAAATAAATCCCAATCCTTATCCAACTGGGAATTCCCACCTACTATAAAAGGAGAGGTACTCCTCCAACAATTCTACCATCACAGGTGCATCGTGTCTGTGCAAATCCCCATCCACTATATTTTCTCTTTATAAATACAACATTTTCGTCCCGTCCGACAATCCCGGACGTCCATCCATGTTGTGTTGAACACACCCGACACGATAAAATTACCTAAACCTAATTCTGTCCCGGGTGTCCTTCAACCCAGCAACTCCCATCCAACTCCTACACCACCACGTCGTCCCCTCCATGCTTTCCCGTTCTCGACCAGGACAACAGTCCCACCACCGCCAAGGCCAGCGTCACCACCACCCACTCGGCCGGCCACCCTAACCCAGCCACCACCCGGAGTGGTCGCCCCCTTTGCCACGTACCACCAGATCACCATCACCGTCATCCCCGAAAACTCCACTTCCCGTCCACACCACCACCGCCCCAAAACTCGACCGCCGCGGTGCCACCACCCACAGCAGCCCCTCCGGCAGCACCACCGTGTGCGCCACCCTCATCATCAACACCACCGTCGCCACCACTAGAGAAAAAAAAGAGGAACAAATAAATCGAAACCCTAACCTCCATCTTCGGCCACCGTCCGCCACCGTGCTAGGCCGAGCCGCTGGATCCGCGCCTCCAGTGAACCCCCGAGCAGTCGCCGCCCCTCTCTCCTTCCTCCAGCGCCTCCGACTCCCCGCAGCGGCGACCGCCTCCGCTGCAACCAAGAGTTGTGTGGCCAACCACCACACAGGACCGGAGTCACCGCCGCGGTGGAACCCCACCTGCGGGAGCTCCGCTCCACCGCCTCTTTTGCGTCGATCGCGCCCATCTGCGGCCGCGCGCTGTCCTCCGGCGCTGACCGGACTTCGCCGCCGCCGTATCCGCCTTCCGCTCTGCCTGAGCACCGGAGCCGCTTCCCCTCTGGTAAGAACCCCCATCTGCTCTCTTTCCCTCCCACTTTCTCTCTCCCTCTCGTCTCAATTGCCCCCCCATCTCTCTTTCCTCTCTTCGATATTTTGGGTGAGAAGAGTACAGATGAGTTTTTTTGTTATATTATATTATTAAGTTTATTATTATTATTATTATTATTATTATTATTATTACAGATATTAGTAATATTACTATTATTATCATTATTATTATTATTATTATTAATGCTATTATTGTTATTATTGTGATTAAGCATTATTATTATATTATTATTATTTTTAGAAATTAGTAGAGTATTATTTTGTTTATTTAAATAAATGGATAACATATATTTTTCTAAAATTATTTTTACTATAGTTTAATAAAATATATTGACTAACGGGAAGTTACTTTGCTACAAAATTTATATATATATATTATATATGATCCTAAAAACGAATTTCGATATTTTTATAATTGACTAATAAAAACATGGTTTTCTAAACTTGTGAGGTATATAGATTATTTTTAAATAGATATTTAAAATTATTTTGACAAATAAAAAGATATTTTTCAAATTTTATATATAAAATATTTTCAAGTATATTTACGTGAAAGTATTATAAAAATATTTTCTAAAATTAGTATATGTATCTATCTCCATAGATTCTCCTCAATTATCCCTTTGATCACGACTAATCGTGTATTTCTTTTTCTCGGGAATTTCGGACCATGCAGCATCGACCATGGCTATTGGACAGAACATGACTTGCTCGATCACCGCACCACACCAGGCGACCTACCAGGCAAGATACCTTGCCACAATTTACTGTTTATAAATTAGTTGCATTTTATTTATTACATATCACTGTTCATTTATTTCTAGTTCATGATTACTGCCTGCTCAGTGATATTAGTTGTACCTTGTTATTTACCTTTGATTGCATATGGACTTAGAGTTAAGGGACTACCACTAGCTTAGTACATTGCATAAACTTTGACACTGATGTGCCACGAGATGTGTGAGTTATAAGTAGCATATATTCTACGGACTTGCGTGTTGGCTGATCACTGATGCGTGCAGGACGTGCGTTAGGTCTAACTGTCCATAGTTGTGTGTTAGAAGACTTGACAGTTAGTAGTGTTACATGGTCGTGGATGCGACGTGATAGGTACATTGGATGGGGAGAACATTTTCTTATCGTATGGGCTTCTATTGTACTTCCCTTGTAACCCGGAAGCTCCGCTGGAGATACAGGTATGAGCCTCTCAGGTTGGCCACTGTCGTTTTTGAACGTCATGCTCTCGGTCACTGGTGCCCAAGTGGGGACTATACTAGATCCCATTTACAGCCAGGGCCCATGCGACGAAAGATTTGTTCTCACTGCATGTTCACTTTAGTTGGTTAGATTACCTTATAGTGTCTTGTCACTTTCTTTGATTGTGGCATGTTTTATATTCAGTACTTATATGGCATGTTGATGTATCTTGTTACGTACCTCTGAGGACTTGGTTATCTCGCCAGGTGTGTGTTTTCGTGATTTCTTGCAGGTGCTCTAGCTAAGGCTATTCCTTCTTTCGTGGTGATTGCTTTTGGACTCGCCATTGCTCTCGCTTGCTAAATTCTTTCCTTGTATATTTTTCCATATTTAATTTGGGTTGGTAGTGGACTTTGTCTCCGCCCAACGATTGTATACATGACAAATTCAAAGTTGCTTTTATATCATTATTTATCTTTGTGGATGAGATTTAGTACCTTGGTTACTGTATTTTACAGCTTATGTATATATACGAGGGTCCATATACTTCGTATGTATACAGCTGGCATGATTACGTTCTAGTCCTACGTATTTTGGGACTGGGGCGTTACATGTTTTTGTGGTGGCCCATGCAGGTCAAGTTTGCCGTTTTGGTTACATGATTGAACCAAACGGACCTGCAATATAGGATTAGAGTTTAGAATCTCATCCATCTACTTGACTTTCTTCCTTGACTTCAAATCCCGAACTCTCGTTCGAGCTCCTTGATTTGCATCTTGCTTGACTCCTTCCACCGTAAATTCTTAGTTTCATGTTTAGTAAGATGACTACACTAGTATATGGCCATAGGTTAAACACATGGCTAGATGGATTGCATTTGGTGATTAATATGCATTGGAATTTTATTTGAGTTATAAAGGAAACTTATTTTTCTAGAAAGTATGATTTTAAGGATTAGTTAATTTCAAGTTGGGTAGTAGCATATTTTTTGCTTTCAATGGATAGTTGGAATTTTATTTTGCTATTACAAGGTGGTATACACAAGAGGACAGCTAGATCGCGAAAACAAATTTATGATTTATGGTTTTTATTGAAACTGCAAAATAGTTTATGATTTATTGGGATATGAAACTGATTGGAAAATATCTTTAAATTGTGACACATGATTTACGTTGAGTTCAAGTATTGGATTGTAAAAAAGAGTTTTAAATCATAAGAGAATATGGAGGGTTTAGGATTTATGGTTTATTAGAGAGCTTGGGGTTTAAATTGAGTCATATGAAATTTTTTTAAATTTATTTAATTTTGAGCTTGAAGAGATAATGGTAAAAAAAAAATTAAAATATTTTGGAGGATATGAAATTGACTTGAAGGAAAAATATTTAAAATTTGCTCATATGATCTATGATATATAAAGATTTCGAGTTTAAAGCCTTGATTATGGATATTTAATTTTTGGTAAAAAAGAGAGGAGAATTACTTTTGTAGAGTAGATGTGACTTATTGGAAGCTAGATAGACACATTTGAAGGATATATAAATTTGGGAGTTCTTTAAATATTCTATATTGGTAGTATGAATTTCGACGGATAAACTTATTAAATGTTGAGTTTAAGATATGAGGAAAAAAAAAGGGATTATCATTCAAGTTGCGATATACAAGGGTTGTTTTAAGATTTACTAGAGGTTTAAATTGTGATTAAAGTTGACAGTCTAAGATAATTGAAATTTTGGCGGAGTATCTTGAAAATTTTATTGAGAAATTTTCGAAGAACTTGAAATTTAGATTAGATCATATATTGATGAAGGACCAAGAAGCAAGTAAGGTCACCCTGGTGAGATAGAAGTATTCCACATTAGATTGCCATGCCACCTATGATTATGATATTGCATATACCCAAGTGTAATTAGTCATCGACCAAACCGATGAACATATCTTTGACTTACTCGACCTTCCCTCAAATCTAGATCATTATTCATGACGATCCAATTGTTTGAAACTAGAAGTGATTAGAACCACCCCCTTGACCATACCCTCATCTAGGAGACTAATTTCTCTCTAGAAACTGTGCACTAACTTATTTTACCTTGACCTACGAGATTCCTAATTATCTTTATTTTGTGCTTTAACTGGATCCATCTTATTTTTGCGTAAATGTCACCTTATGAACTCCCACTTTCTATTCTAGACCTATTGGCGTTCCCTATCGTGACTTTGATATTTGGAGCACAACACTAGACTTTTCCTTCCAACAAATTGCACATGCAAGACCTAGACGAGCTCACCTTCATGTAGATATATCATGTCCCACTAAAACACGTCCCCTTGTACGCTATTTTTATGGTACGACTTTCGGGTCATAAAGACTAACTATAACCTATACAATGGTACCGATATACTTTGACTATATAGTGGGACTCGATCTCGACTCAAATCTTCGGCCGATTGCGGTCTACTAGATCCATTAAATGCTTAACCTTGTGTTTTATCTGGACTGCCTAATTATTTTCATTTATTTTATCTTGACTTACTTAGACCCCATCATCCCTTACTTTTTCATGCAATAACTCACGACCCCTATTTATTATCCAACTCTTACCACGATTATTAAAACTAACTGCATCCCCTTTCCAAATTGTTTTGCTTCACTATGATTCGTGCAACCTTTTCCTTGGATACCCTTATACGGAGATGAAGATTTGATCACAACGCCCTTTGATTAGATATGAGTTAGATGAGAGGAAAAAAAAAATATTAAGGGAGATTGATGGGTTAGTAAATAAAATAATTCGGTGGTTACGAGTCATAAGTTAATTGTGCTATTGGATAAAGAGGTATGATATTATGTGATAAGATGATCCAATAAAAATATATATACTTGTGAGTATTAAAAAGTTTGCGATTACCGAATGCGGAAAATAAATTTATGTTGCTGCACAAAAGATAAAATTTTCCTAGAAGAGTTTGACTTTTGATTCAACTAAACTGAATTGAAGATTTTGAAAAATTGAAGGTGATAGCTTATTTTGGGTACTTTAAGGATAAGTACAAATTTCCTACAAAGAATATTGATTTAACATTTGATTAAACATATTAAAGATCTGTTTTGAGGAAAATGGATATAGATAGATATGTGAGAGAAGTTTATTAGATTTTAGAATTCAACTTCGGGGACTTATTAAATTTCAAATATGGGATATTGAATTTAATATTTTTGAAGATGGTGAAATTTTGGGATTTTATGAAATTAAGAAAAAGGAAGAGGATATCTTAAGTGAACTTAAGTTTATTGGAATATGAATCTCAAGAAGAAATCAACTTTTGAAAAGAGTTATTATGAATAAAAAGATAGTGACGAATCAAGGAGTTTGACGATATTGAACACAACTCAAATATTGAGCTTTTGCTCTTAATTTTGTCGAGACAATATTAACCTATTTTGTGTTATACACTTAAAGATTAGGATAGTGTTGATTATCGAGATTGATGGGTGTCATATGATCATCGTCTACACTACGCCAAGAATCTATTCATTCTAGACATCTAAATTCTGACTTTTCAAAGATTGTCTATTGTATGCCTTACCTTCACCCCGTTAGATAAATTGATCGGTTGCTTATCGATAAACTCTTTTCAGCCCCTTCGCCCTACCTACCCTAATTTTTCCTAAATTTCGAGGACGAAATTCTTTTAAGTTGGGTAGGATGTAAAACCCCTAAATTTCTACTGATTTTTATTTTATTTTGTTTCGGTACTGATTTAAAATTTGGTATTGTACGTCGCGCATAAAATTTTATTTTCGAAATTGCTCGCCGAGTGCGAATATGTGCGAGGTACATTCTTTGTAAAACATTTTATTTGAGATTTTATATATGTAAAAGAATTTAGTTTTTCAAAATAATACGTGATAAATATTTTTATTTCTAAAGAGAGTTATTTATTTCATCATTTAAAAATAAATAGTGATTTGAAAAATTGTGCTTTATATGAAAAGTATTCCAACTATTTTGCAAAAATTAAAAGTTGATATTTAAAATATTTTGTTATTTATAAAAGCTATTTTATAAAGTCGTATTTATGTATTTATAGTGATTTTTGAAATTAATTATTTCCATATTTATTTAACTATGAAAGTAATATTTGAGATCTTGTTTTATGCAATATTTGATTAAATATGGTAATTTAAATTGTAAAAGATTTTATTAACTGTATAAAAATTATTTTTAATTTAGTACAGAATTAATTTGGATTGGATATAATTTGAATTGGATTTTGATTTTGATGAATTGATTTTAAATCTATTTAATTAAATGACGAATTATTTAATTGGGATTTAAATCAATCCCAATCCCTATCCAACTGGGAATTCCCGTCTCTTATAAAAGGAGAGGTACTCCTCCAGCAATTCTACCATCACAGGTGCATCGTGTCTGTGCAAATCCCCATCCAATATATTTTCCTTTTACAAATACAACATTTTCGTCCCGTCCGACAATCCCGGACGTCCATCCATGTTGTGTCGAACACACCCGACACGATAAAATTCCCTAAACCTAATTCCGTCCCCGGTGTCCTTCAACCCAGCAACTCCCATCCAACTCCTACACCACCACGTCGTCCCCTCCATGTTTTTCCGTTCTCGACCAGGACAACAGTCTCACCACCGCCAAGGCCAGCGTCACCACCACCCACTCGGCCGGCCACCCTAACCCAGCCACCCCACCGGAGTGAACACCCCCTTTTCCACGCACCACCAGATCACCATCACCGTTGTAAAACCCCTAAATTTCTACTATATTTTTTTATTTATTTAAATTTAGTACCGATTTAAAAATTTTGTATTATACGTCGCGTAGTCGTATTATACGTCGCGCACGACTTTTATTTTTTTTTCGAGTTTGCTCGACGAGTGCGATTGTGTGCGAACGTACATATTCTTTTGAAAACATTTTTCCTATTTTAAAAGTCTCAAAATAATATATAATAATTATTTTTGCTATCCTTACCAAGTTGTTATTTTATTTATTAAAAACCTTCCTTTATGCAATTATTAATAATAAATAATATTTTTAATTGTATACTAGAAAAAGTATATCTATGTAAATAGTATTTGTACAAACATATATTTTTCGTAATTATTTATTTGTTTATTTTAAATAATAATATATTTTCGAAATTAATTATTATAGTATTTTTTGAAAACATATTTTTGAAATATTTGTGACAATTTAAATTTTGATTTGATTCCATTGATACATTTAAATAGATTAAATTAGTATCCATATTTAGAATTTGATTTATCCTATTGATTTTAAACTAAAAATTTAATTTGATTTAATTGGATTTGGATTGGATTGGATTGATTGATTGATTTAATTTAAATAGATGATTTATCTAATTTGGGTTTAAACAATCCTAATCATTATCTAATTGGAAATTTCCACATCTTATAAGTAGGCAGGTACTCCTCCAATTTCTATCATTCATTATTCTCCAAATTTCACCACAACCAAACGTGCGTGCGTCGTGTCTGTGTCCATCCAAATTCTTATTCAAATATTGTTACATGTACATTTATTTTTTTTCGTGTCGGACATCCCGACACAATAGAGTTCCTAAACCCTAACCCTAATCTTAACCCCCTGCCTCCACCACCACCGTGGCATCACCTCCACATCTTTCCGACCGACCACCAACATCACCTACGCTGCCACCTTCCACTGCGCCCACGACCACCTGACCCGGGCCACGGACCACCCGTCGTCGGTCGACCACAGTAAACCACCACCACCATCGACATCCTCGGCCACTTGTCGAAAAATCCTCGACCACCTACCAGTCCACCGCAACCGGCCATCGCCGGCTGCTTCATCACCACCAGAATAGAACACAGCCCCGGACAACCCACCCAGGCCACCTCCGATCATCCGGCCTCTTCTCCGAAACCACTCCGGCCAGCAAACCCCGACCACCATTAGGACCGCCATCACAACCAGTCCTCCACCATGTCCGGCCGACCCGATCCACTGTTCTCCTCTCGTCGTCGGTCAACTTTCGACCACAAACCATCATCACCACCACTATCATCACAACCACGCCACCGCCAATCACCACGTCGCCACTCCGGCGTCCCCGCCACCACAGCCTCCAAGAAACCCAACTCTCAAAAAAAAAAAATCAAGCACCACCATCACCACCCCCTTACCTGTCCGCCGCCGGCCGAGATCCGCCTCCGTCCACGCGCCAAGCCGTCGAAGCCGACTTCACCCGAACCGCCGTCATCGCCCAAACCCTCTGCCGACCTCCGACTTCACCCTCCTCCGCGCTCTCAGCCTCGGGCTTGCCGGCTCCCTCCGTCGTGCGCAGCACCGCCCAGCGCCGAGCAACCCTCCACCGACGAGTCGCACAGCCACCGCCGAGCCCCTTTTCTCCTCGCCGACGAACCCCTTCCAGAAACCTCCGACCGCCCTTGTTCTCTCCGCCGACCGTCGCCCTCCGATCCCTCTCTCCCTCGAGCCTCTCGCCCTATTCTTCCACCGCCGCCGGACAACCCAGACCCCGCTCGTCCTTCCACCCCCGCACGCCGGGCCGGAACCCCGAACTCCGCCCCGATCGACCGATCTCTCCGACCCCCTTTCCTCTCTCTCCATTCTCCTTCTCTTCTCAATTTTCTTTTGTTTTTTTTCTCCAACTGTCTCTCTCTCGAAAGAGAGGGTAGTGATTATTATTATTTTATTAATATTAATATTAATTATTATTATTATTAGTTATTATTACTATTATTATTATTATGATTTTATTATGATTATGATAAATATTATTAATATTGTTTATTAAATGGGTTCTGTTGATACATTGTTGTTTATTATTATTATTATTATTATTATTATTAGTTGTAAAAATTTTATTTGATTTCTAACTATTTTTAAAAAAAGATAGTTTTAACAAAAACTATATTTGACTAAAATTAGATTTTAGCCCTAAAATAACTATCTAGATTATTAAGTGTCTTCTATAAATATTTTGGACTAAGAGAGTATATTGCTACCTAGAATCATATTTTACAACATAGAATTTTTAGACTAAAAATGATTTGTATTTTTAAAAATATGTTCCTAAATTATTTCGGAATATAAATATATTAGTATTATTTTATGATGTCTTATCTGTAGATTTGGACCTACGAATGATGTTTTGACACAAATCATGTTTCTGCCTTGCAATAATTCTTATATTTTCAAAGATTACCTTAAAATATTTTTTTAACTAACAATATATATTTCAAATGTTATAAATACTTTTTCTAAAATATTATATGTATTATTCCCTGAAAAATTTATTCAATTATCATCCTGTCTGTGACTTGTCCTATTATTCCTATTCCTTCGCCCATTTCGAGACTACCTTATGTCCACCCTAACTAATCTGACCATTCTGGACCCAATGGAACTGTCCGTGCCATCAACAGAGGTTCCCTTGTGTAGTTGTTACACCAAAGTCGCAGTTCATGCCACCATGATTATCGCAGCACACCAGGCGTCCTATCAGGCAAGACACCTTGCCATTAGCTGTTTATTTATTTTAGCCCATATTTCATGCATTGTTCATTATTTTATTTATGCAAAATAAACTGTGATACATGGCAATAACTGTTAGAACTTACTGTTTATTTTTCCTGCTATGTATTATTTTTCTCACATTAAACCTAGATTTAAGGGACCACCTTGTGTGTTACATTCATTGGCCTTGACACGTTGTAAACACGAAGTTGTGTGTCGCATGTAGAACACAGAAGTGCATGATTGGCTGGCCACCAGTACGTACAAGCCGTGCGGTAGAAATAACCGCTAATAGAGATTGCATGCTAGTTTGACTTAGCGGTTATAGTGGTTAGTGTTGTGGATACAACACAGTAGACATTGGGCGGGGAGGACTATTCCTTAGTGTATGGGCTTCGATGCACTTTCCCTTGTGACCCGGACTCTCCGCTGGAGATACGGGGTTGATGACCCAAGATTAATGACGGCCACTGACGATTCTGCGGAACGTCATGCTCTTCCTGATGGGGCCTCTGGTGCCCAAAGGGGGACTACGCCGATCCTATTCAGCCAGGACCCATGCTTAGGAAGGATTGTTCTTAACAATATTTTACTTAGAATGGTAGGCTACCCTATCCGTTAGGTACGAGTACTTTTGGTTTGGGTAGTTGTATCTGACCGTGGCTTGGAACAATAACTTATCGCGGATTAGTTCGTCACATCTTGTCCTTGTTTGGTTGTAGGTGTGACTTACTACTTCGATGAGAAGGTATTGAACCTTGTTGGGGTCCGGATACCATATTGGATTCATAGCATGGGAAGATACGTTACCGTGAATTAGTTTACCATCTTCTGTCCTTGTTTGGTTGGGGGGATGGTACGCTCGTTCAGTAGGTGCGTATTGGACCATGTTATAATTCGATTTACTTATTTATTTGAGCAATATTTATTCAGTTTATATGGCATGCTATTATGTGTCTTGTTACGTCCCTCTGAAGACCTGGTTGTCTTGCCAGGTGTGTGCTATTATCTTTCGCAGGTGCTTTAGCTCTAGCCGTGTTCATTGCTATTTCTTCGAGGATGATTGCATTTGGATCGTCTTCGCTTCGCTCGCCACTCATTTCATTTTCTATGTACTTTTCCTTTACTTGTTGGTAGTGGATTTGTCTCCGCCCAACATATTGTATCAAGACAAATTTATTCTCATTATATGACATTTTTATTTCATTTATTTTGTGTGGATGAGATTAGTTGTGGTTCTACTGCATTTTACAGCTTATGTATTATACGAGGCTTCCATATATTGGAGTATATTTCGTATGAATACAGCTGGCATGTCTACGTTCCTAGTCCTACGTATTTTGGGACTGGGGCGTTACATGTTTTTGTGGTGGCCCATGCAGGTCAAGATAAATTGTTTGGTTACTTTACCGTACCAAGCAAGCCTGCGTATAGGATTAGAAGTTTAGGATCTCATCCACATACTCGACCTCTTTCTTGATTTTATCTACCGTTTGACTCATCAATTGCATCTTGCTTGCTTCCTTCCATCCCTATTCTTATCTTTCCTTCATGCTTGCTAGAGATTGACCCTACTAGTTAGTTGTCCCAAAACACCATTAGTATAATTCTTTAAGTTGGGTAGACTACCTTATGACCTAGCAACCCCTTTGACCTAGTGACCTACATTAGCAAGCTTATTTAGATCATAGAATCTAGAGGACCTAACCTGTCTAGCCAACCAAGGACTTGGACAAAAAGACTATAGGACAACTGTATGACTTAGAATCATTCTACCTTCTCTAAATCTTAGTATCTCGTGCCTATGTATTAACTATTTTGACTAATGATGCTAATGTAGCCTAGTTTTTGTAAGCTTATTCCTTATCGAGCTTGTCCAAGACATATGTTAATTGGGTCGCTCCCACTAACATATTGTCTAATCAGAACCGGTGCATAATGGTCTGATCAACCAAGTGCACTTTGGTTCGCTTTTGTCTATTATTCTTCGTGGATGGAACAAAATTAAACTTGGCCTTTAGAATCCCATCCGCGATTGCCTTGACAATTCCTTTGAGATTTTCGGTCGTCTTTGAACCACGTTTTCGTATTCGATAATATCGTCTTTGAACTCTTTATTGCTTTCGCCTTCACCTATTTTAGAAGGACGAAGGCGTGGTACTAGAACCTTCCTAGCTTTCATATCATGATTATTATCACTCGACGTTTCATCCTAAACTTTTCGTCCTTCTTCTCGGCCCGACTATGACCCTCATTCACTACCCACGACCATACTCGTATTATATTTTTCTATGATCTAGATCGCAACTTTTGACGGCATGAATTATTATCGATAGTTTCCCATCGATACTCCCTTGTGTCTTCGCACCCCCTACGAATTCTTAATTTCGTGGACGAAATTCTTTTAAGTTAGGTAGGATGTAAAACCCCTAAATTTCTACTATATTTTTTTATTTATTTAAATTTAGCACCGATTTAAAATTTTTGTATTATACGTCGCGTAGTCGTATTATACGTCGCGCACGACTTTTATTTCTTTTTCGAGTTTGCTCGACGAGTGCGATTGTGTGCGAACGTACATATTCTTTTGAAAACATTTTTCCTATTTTAAAAGTCTCAAAATAATATATAATAATTATTTTTGCTATCCTTACCAAGTTGTTATTTTATTTACTAAAAACCTTCCTTTATGCAATTATTAATAATAAATAATATTTTTAATTATATACTAGAAAAAGTATATCTATGTAAATAGTATTTGTACAAACATATATTTTTCATAATTATTTATTTGTTTATTTTAAATAATAATGTATTTTCGAAATTAATTATTATAGTATTTTTGAAAAACATATTTTTGAAATATTTGTGACAATTTAAATTTTAATTTGATTCCATTGATACATTTAAATAGATTAAATTAGTATCCATATTTAGAATTTGATTTATCCTATTGCTTTTAAACTAAAAATTTAATTTGATTTAATTAGATTTAATTGGATTTAGATTGGATTGGATTTGATTGATTGATTTAATTTAAATAGATGATTTATCTAATTTGGGTTTAAACAATCCTAATCATTATCTAATTGGAAATTTCTACATCCTATAAATAGGCAGGTACTCCTCCAATTTCTATCGTTCATTATTCTCCAAATCTCACCACAACCAAACGTGCATGCGTCGTGTCTGTGTCCATCCAAATTCTTATTCCAATATTGTTATATGTACATTTATTTTTTTTCGTGTCGGACATCCCGACACAATAGAGTTCCTAAACCCTAACCCTAATCTTAACCCCCTGCCTCCACCACCACCGTGGCATCACCGCCACCATCTTCCCGATCGACCACCAACATCACCTACGCTGCCACCTTCCACTGCGCCCACGACCACCTGACCCGGGCCACGGACCACCCGTCGCCGGTCGACCACAGTAAACCACCACCACCATTGACATCCTCGGCCACTTGCCGAAAAATCCCCGACCACCTACCAGTCCACCGCAACCGGCCATCGTCGGCTGCGTCACCACCACCAGAATACAACACAGCCCCGGACAACCCACCCAGGCCACCTCCGATCATCCGGCCTCTTCCCCGACACCACTCCGGCCAGCAAACCCCAGCCACCATTAGGACCGCCATCACAACCAGTCCTCCACCATGTCCGGCCGACCCGATCCACTGTTCCCCTCTCGTCGTCGGTCAACTTCCGACCACAAACCATCATCACCACCACTATCATCACAACCACGCCACCGCCAATCACCACGTCGCCACTCCGGCGTCCCCGCCACCACAGCCTCCAAGAAACCCGACTCTCAAAAAAAAAATCAAGCACCACCATCACCACCCCCCTTACCTGTCCGCCGCCGACCGAGATCCGCCTCCGTCTACGCGCCAATCCGCCGGAGCCGACTTCACCCGAACCGCCGTCACCGCCCAAACCCTCTGCCGACCTCCGACTTCACCCTCCTCCGCGCTCTCAGCCTCAGGCTTGCCGGCTCCCTCCGCCGTGCGCAGCACCGCCCAGCGCCGAGCAACCCTCCACCGACGAGTCGTACAGCTACCGCCGAGCCCCTTTTCTCCTCGCCGACGAACCCCTTCCAGAAACCTCCGACCGCCCTTGTTCTCTCCGCCGACCGCCGCCCTCCGATCCCTCTCTTCCTCGAGCCTCTCGCCCTATTCTTCCACCGCCGCCGGACAACCCAGACCCCGCTCGTCCTTCTACCCCCGTACGCCGGGCCGGAACCCCGAACTCCGCCCCGATCGACCGATCTCTCCGACCCCCTTTCCTCTCTCTCCATTCTCCTTCTCTCCTCAATTTTCTTTTGTTTTTTTTTTCTCCAGCTGTCTCTCTCTCGAAAGAGAGAGTAGTGATTATTATTATTTTATTAATATTAATATTAATTATTATTATTATTATTCTTATTAGTTATTATTACTATTATTATTATTATGATTTTATTATGATTATGATAAATATTATTAATATTGTTTATTAAATGGGTTCTGTTGATACATTGTTTATTATTATTATTATTATTATTATTATTATTATTATTATTATTATTATTATTATTATTATTATTATTAGTTGTAAAAAATTTATTTGATTTCTAACTATTTTTAAAAAAAGATAGTTTTAACAAAAACTATATTTGACTAAAATTAGATTTTAGCCCTAAAATAACTATCTAGATTATTAAGTGTCTTCTATAAATATTTTGGACTAAGAGAGTATATTGCTACATAGAATCATATTTTACAACATAGAATTTTTAGGCTAAAAATGATTTGTATTTTTAAAAATATTTTCCTAAATTATTTCGGAATATAAATATATTAGTATTATTTTATGATGTCTTATCTGTAGATTTGGACCTACAAATGATGTTTTGACACAATTCATGTTTCTGCCTTGCAATAATTCTTATATTTTCAAAGATTACCTTAAATATTTTTTTAACTAACAATATATATTTCAAATATTATAAATACTTTTTCTAAAATATTATATGTATTATTCCCTGAAAAATTTATTCAATTATCATCCTGTCTGTGACTTGTCCTATTATTCCTATTCCTTCGTCCATTTCGAGACTACCTTATGTCCACCCTAACTAATCTGACCATTCTGGACCCAATGGAACTGTTCGTGCCATCAACAGAGGTTCCCTTGTGTAGTTGTTACACCAAAGTCGTAGTTCATGCCACCGTGATTATCGCAGCACACCAGGCGTCCTATCAGGCAAGACACCTTGCCATTAGCTGTTTATTTATTTTAGCTCATATTTCATGCATTGTTTATTATTTTATTTATGCAAAATAAACTGTGATACATGGCAATAACTGTTAGAACTTACTGTTCATTTTTCCTGCTATGTATTATTTTTCTCACATTAAACCTAGATTTAAGGGACCACCTTGTGTGTTGCATTCATTGGCCTTGACACGTTGTAAACACAAAGTTGTGTGTCGCATGTAGAATACGGAAGTACGTGATTGGCTGGCCACCAGTACGTACAAGCCGTGCGATAGGAATAACCGCTAATAGAGATTGCATGCTAGTTTGACTTAGCGGTTATAGTGGTTAGTGTTGTGGATACAACACAGTAGACATTGGGCGGGGAGGACTATTCCTTAGCGTATGGGCTTCGATGTACTTTCCCTTGTGACCCGGACTCTCCGCTGGAGATACGGGGTTGATGACCCAAGATTACTGACGGCCACTGACGATTCTGCGGAACGTCATGCTCTTTCTGATGGGGCCTCTGGTGCCCAAAGGGGGACTACGCCGATCCTATTCAGCCAGGGCCCATGCGTAGGAAGGATTGTTCTTAACAATATTTCACTTAGAACGGTAGGCTACCCTATCCGTTAGGTACGAGTACTTTTGGTTTGGGTACTTGTATCTGACCGTGGCTTGGAACAATAACTTGTCGTGGATTAGTTCGTCACATCTTGTCCTTGTTTGGTTGTAGGTGTGACTTACTACTTCGATGAGAAGGTATTAAATCTTGTTGGGGTCCGGATACCATATTGGATTCATAGCATGGGAAGATACGTTACCGTGAATTAGTTTACCATCTCCTGTCCTTGTTTGGTTGGGGGGATGGTATGCTCGTTCAGTAGGTGCGTATTGGACCATGTTATAATTTGATTTACTTATTTATTTGAGCAATATTTATTCAGTTTATATGGCATGCTATTATGTGTCTTGTTACGTCCCTCTCAGGACCTGGTTGGCTTGCCAAGTGTGTGCTATTGTCTTTCGTAGGTGCTTTAGCTCTAGCCGTGTTCATTGCTATTTCTTCGAGGATGATTGCATTTGGATCGTCTTCGCTTCGCTCGCCACTCATTTTATTTTCTATGTACTTTTCCTTTACTTGTTGGCAGTGGATTTGTCTCCGCCCAACATATTGTATCAAGACAAATTTATTCTCATTATATGACATCTTTATTTCATTTATTTTGTGTGGATGAGATTAGTTGTGGTTCTACTGCATTTTACAGCTTATGTATTATACGAGGCTTCCATATATTGGAGTATACTTCGTATGAATACAGCTGGCATGTCTACGTTCCTAGTCCTACGTATTTTGGGACTGGGGCATTACAACCGTCATCCCCGAAAACTCCACTTCCCGTCTACACCACCACCGCCCCAAAACTCGGCCGCCGCGGTGCCACCACCCACAGCAGCCCCTCCGGCAGCACCACCGTGTGCGCCACCCTCATTATCAACACCACCATCGCCACCACAAGAGAAAAAAAAACAAATAAATCGAAACCCTAACCTCCATCTCCGGCCACCGTCCGCCACCGTGCTAGGCCGAGTCACTGGATCCGCCCCTCCAGTGAACCCCCGAGCAGTCGCCGCCCCTCTCTCCTTCCTCCAGTGCCTCCGACTCCCCGCAGCGGCGACCGCCTCCGCTGCAACCAAGAGTTGTGTGGCCAACCACCGCCACAGGACAGGAGTCACCACCGCGGTGGAACCCCACCTGCGGGTGCTCCGCTCCACCTCCCTCTTTTGCATCGACCGCGCCCATCTGCGGTCGTGCGCTGTCCCCCGGCGCTGACCGGACTTCGCCGTCGCCGTATCTGCCTTCCGTCCGCCTGAGCACCGGCGCCTGCGCGCCGACCGCCGGCCGGCGCCGCTTCCCCTCTGGTAAGAACCCCCATCTGCTCTCTTCCCCTCTCACTTCCTCTCTCCCTCTCGTCTCAATTGCCCCCCCATCTCTCTTTCCTCTCTTCGATATTTTGGGTGAGAAGAGTACAGATGAGTTTTTTTGTTATATTATATTATTAAGTTTATCATTATTATTATTATTATTATTATTATTATTATTATTATTATTATTACAGATATTAGTAATATTATTATTATTATTATTATTATTATTATTATTATTATTATTAATGCTATTACTGTTATTATTATGATTAAGCATTATTATTATTATATTATTATTTTTAGAAATTAGTAGAGTATTATTTTGTTTATTTAAATAAATGGATAACGTATATTTTTCCAAAATTATTTTTACTATATTTTAATAAAATATATTGACTAACGGGAAGTTACTTTGCAACAAAATATATATATATATTATATATGATCCTAAAAACGAATTTCGATATTTTCATAATTGACTAATAAAAACATGGTTTCCTAAGCTTGTGAGGTATATAGATTATTTTTAAATAGATATTTAAAATTATTTTGACTAAAAAAAAGATATTTTTCAAATTTTATATATAAAATATTTTCAAGTATATTTACGTGAAAGTATTATAAAAATATTTTCTAAAATTAGTATATGTATCTATCTCCATAGATTCTCCTCAATTATCCCTTTGATCACGACTAATCGTGCATTTCTTTTTCTCGGGAATTTCGGACCATGCTGTATCGACCATGGCTATTGGACAGAACATGACTTGCTCGATCACCGCACCACACCAGGCGACCTACCAGGCAAGATACCTTGCCACAATTTACTATTTATAAATTAGTTGCATTTTATTTATTATATATCACTGTTCATTTATTTCTAGTTCATGATTACTGCCTGCTCAGTGATATTAGTTGTATCTTGTTATTTACCTTTGATTGTATATGGACTTAGAGTTAAGGGACTACCACTAGCTTAGTGCATTGCATAAACTTTGACACTGAGGTGCCACGAGATGTGTGAGTTATGAGTAGCATATAGTCTACGGACTTGCGTGTTGGCTGATCACTGATGCGTGCAGGACGTGCGTTAGGTCTAACTGTCAATAGTTGTGTGTTAGAAGACTTGACAGTTAGTAGTATTACATGATCGTGGATGCGACAAGATAGGTACATTGGGTGGGGAGAACATTTTCTTATCGTATGGGCTTCTATTGCACTTCCCTTGTAACCAGGAAGCTCCGCTGGAGATACGGGTATGAGCCTCTCAGGTTGGCCACTGTCGTTTTTGAACGTCATGCTCTCGGTCACTGGTGCCCAAGTGGGGACTATACTAGATCCCATTTACAGCCAGGGCCTATGCGACGAAAGGTTTGTTCTCACTGCATGTTCACTTTAGTTGGTTAGATTACCTTATAGTTTCTTGTCACTTTCTTTGATTGTGGCATGTTTTATATTCAGTATTTATATGGCATGTTGATGTATCTTGTTACGTCCCTTTGAGGACCTGGTTATCTCGTCAGGTGTGTGTTTTTATGATTTTTTGCAGGTGCTCTAGCTAAGGCCATTCCTTCTTTCGTGGTGATTGCTCTTGGACTCACCATTGCTCTCGCTTGCTAAATTCTTTCCTTGTATATTTTTCCATATTTAATTTGGGTTGGTAGTGGACTTTGTCTCCGCCCAACGATTGTATACATGACAAATTCAAAGTTGCTTTTATATCATTATTTATCTTTGTGGATGAGATTTAGTACCTTGGTTACTGCATTTTACAGCTTATGTATATATATGAGGGTCCATATACTTCGTATGTATACAGCTGGCATGATTACGTTCTAGTCCTACGTATTTTGGGACTGGAGCGTTATACAACCTCCACCGGGTAACTCGGCTGAAGATCATCAGCCAACAGCTGCTGATGCTCCAGGACCTTCGCAGCCTTCGACGACCGACAAGCCTAGGCCGAAGGAGGCTCGCTTTGACAAGCTGCTCCAAAGAGAGACATCTCATGGGCTGGAGAGGCCATACAACTTTGACATCTTGGCACAATTGGCCAACACACTGGCCAAATTATCGTTATAAGAACTCCTGAGACTCTCCAAGGACGTTCTCGTCGCACTAAGCGAGGCACTCCAGAATGCCGACACATATCTGGCTCAATCCAATCTCACTGGGGGAAAGCTCTCCTGCAGATCTCCAGGACAGCGCTTGCACAGGCACAATGCCCAACATCGTCTTTACTCCGCAGGATACGCTTATTAAGACCAACCTAAACAATCGTCCTCTGTATTACACTGGTTATATTGGCGATATCAAGGTGGACCGGATACATATTGACCCCGATTCCTCCATAAGCATCATCCCAAAGAGCCTACTACAACATCTGTGCATACCAATGCATCGCTTGACGCCAACAAGCACCGCCATCAGCGATTTCAATTCAGGCAGAAGCTATCCGATCGGA
This sequence comes from Iris pallida, assembly GCA_029216955.1. Taxonomy (NCBI): domain Eukaryota; kingdom Viridiplantae; phylum Streptophyta; class Magnoliopsida; order Asparagales; family Iridaceae; genus Iris; species Iris pallida. The sequence goes on along the minus strand of JANAVB010043419.1, from coordinate 555,168 downwards.
AAGATTCGCTTGAAGTGCCAAATCGGCGATCTTCAGTCAGAAGTGACCTGTTATATCATAGATGCGGATACTTCCTATAATATTCTCATGGGGCGTCTTTGCATACACAATTACATGATCGTGCCCTCCACACTGTACCAGTGCTTCAAGTACATCGACAAGTACGGCTTCGTGAGGACAGAATTTACCGAGATCGATCCCTTCAAAGGGGTCAAATCCTACTACTCAGACTCATGCTTGTATGTGAAGTCGAAAAAGCATCTTATCGAAGGAGAACAAGCTCAAACTGAGGCAGCAACTGGATCAGAAGAACCTCTGACGATCCACCTCCAAGCCCGCAAATATGGCATAACTGTGCCCCTTACAGCCACTCTGCGTAAGGACGCAATTAGCCTCTCTGCACAGGAGAAACAGATGATAATCCGACTGCCAAGGTCTGGCCAAGCGCCAAGACCCACGATAGAGCCACTGCCAATCAGGCTGCCTAAAGCTAGCCAACAACAAACAGAGGAGCTCAATCCCTCTGTCAGGCCGATGGCAATTCGTCTTCCTAGAATGAATCGACAGCCAGCACTAAGCCAGGGACTGCTAGCCAGCCAACAACTCCCCGCCCAGCACCAATTACCAAACTGGGGGTAGCTAGTATGCCAACGACTCTACGTTCTGCTCCACCCATGGAGCCCCTGATGATTAATCTGTCTAAGTCATCCTCTCAGTCCTCATCTACACAGGGGATAGCCGAAGAAGAGTCAGAAGTGGCCAAGTATGTGGCTGCTTACACTGATAGGCCATCCGCAGATGATGTAATCCTACTGGAAAAGATACCTTACTTCATCAATAAAGGGCTATCTTTGAATTATCTCGAGCTTAATAAGCTTTGTACAATGTATGCTATGGAACACGGTATAGGCACTCACCTGCACACACAGGTAACAAATGTCTACACCGCAAACTAACTTCCTCCAGTGGAAGACGCTTACCGCATAATCGAGTGAGAGGATCATCCAATCATCTTCGGCTGGAAGAATGACCCACAACCCTTTAGGGTAGAAGAAGTTGATCTCGAACCCGACACCGGAAGATTGCCCCTTTATCTGTATAGTTCCCAATCCAAGTACCTCATACAGAAACAAGGGTATGATCTGGAAACTACACCAGGCTTAAACTACAGCACTGGACGACGGTTACCCTTGCAATTGTCGGTCCCGACTGGTAAACCATGAGACTATTACAATAAAACCTGATGTTGGCTAGGTTATGTTATACCGGCAACGACCCCTGAAAGCTCAGATGAGGAATGCGATCGGCACTCACACTCAACCAGATTACCCACTTCCGATTCGTATGTCAGTATCGGGGACATGCTCAAGCAAGTCTGGTCCGTTAATATGGCATTTGTCGACACCTACGAAGAAGATGAAGACATCCCTGAACTTCTTGAGTTAGAACCGTGTTTGCAAAAACAAAAGTTGATCTTTATTTCAACAAACTTTGTAAGAAGATTACAAGAATTTTAGGAAAGTACAACTGTAGGAATCCAATCTAGATGATGATTGCTTTATCCCTTGGACGATGTGAACTTTGAAGATGATAGCCTCTGAAGTTGAAGGCGATAGCCTCGAAAGAAAACAGCAGCACTTGGGCAAGAACTCCTGAACTCTTTGATATTTCTGAACTTTTTATGTCTGCCCCCTGGAATGAAGACTTGAAACTCTATTTATAGAGTTCTAGAAATAACTAACTTTTAGTTATTCTGAATGGCGCAAGCTGGATTGCGTATGAACTGGATTGAGCAGCAACAGACTGCGCTGGCATTTGTTTGATCGTGGGCCAACTGTCTTGGACACATGGCATCATTTGATTGAAATGCGCATGATCGTGTATAGACGGTTGCCACGTAGCGAGCAATTGATGGCATGAATGCCACGTGTACATTTGTCAGTTGTCCTGATGAAGTGTGCCACATGAATTGTGCTGACTTTATATTACGGTGGAATGGACCGCGCAGCAGAGAGCCTGGCAGATTATGCTGCATGTACAGCTGTCCTCGAGCGCTGTACTGCATGATAAACGAACAGTTTCCTCGTTCTCTGTGCTGTCAGTTGTCAGAAGATCTAATTCTGTCAGATAATGATGATGTTGCCACGTCAGCTTGCGCACTTGAGAGTGTGCGTACTCCAGTCTGCGCCATCGAGATGGTGCACAATCTGTCTTCTGTACAGTTCATTTGAATGATGTACTTTTTGATTTTTATGGTTTTATTGAAGGGTACAACTTGATTTTTAGGACCTACAAGACCCCCTTCAAAGTTTTTGAAAGTTGAATTTATTCAAAGTTTCGAAATACTTTGAATTTTGATTTTTAAATCAAGTTGCGCACATGATGACCTGTCTGCGCAATCGGAGGGATTAACCCCTGTTTATTCGGCACAATCTGAGGCGGTCGTTGCTCTCAAAAAACTATAAATAGTTCTCTTTGTTCTTCTGGTTATTCTTTACTTGTTTTTACTTTGCTTAAGAGAGAGAAATTCCCGAGCCTTCTCCAACTTCCTTCTTTCTTCTCCGTCGACTTCGAATGGCACCAAAGTGCTCCACTGCCGAGAAAGGCAAGGCCCCCGCCGAGTCTTCGGCTCGGGTTGCGCCGCGCCCTTCTCGACATGAAGCTGCGCACCCCGCACTTCAAGGTAGACAGCCGATCGAAAATCCTTTTTAGGGTTTTTCGATATTACTGAACCTATCTCTTTTTAGAGATTTGGTCATACTGCGCCACCCTGTTTAGGGTTTTGGTTGCAAAATTTTAATTGTCTTTATTTTTATGAAGACTATCTCCTTGCGCAATCGGTTGAATTGTGCTGGCAAAAGTCAGCACAATCTGCTGTTTTGCGCAAGATTGTCAGCGCAAACTGTTGCTTTGCACAAGTTATTCAGCACAATCTGATGGCTTGCGCAAGTGGATGAGTTGACGTAATGGGACAGTTTTGCACATAGACGCTATTGTTGCGTAATCTGATGCTTGTGCATACTGATGCTTGCACAATTTGCTGACAGAATCTTTGATTTTACTTATACTGAATTCTGATTTTTTCTGTTTGATGCAATTGATATCAGAAAGGATCCGGAATATGAAACCTTCGTAGGGACTCTTGCAGAACCAAATATCAAATAAGATTTATCCCATGTGCTTTTTCTCCAATATGCTCTGCCAACCTCACGCCAAGCCATCTTGGTAGCTCAGGACAATGAGACTTTATTAAGTCTGATGAATGGGCAGCCCTTGCAGTCTGCTGATGCCATTACCCACAAAAAACCCGTGTTCTTGTTTGGCGAAGCCATCGACAAGAGTTCTCAGCAAAGACCCCGTGTTGAGCAGAGACTCTTCCAAAGAAAGGAGAAACTAGTCCTGTTACCGAACATTGCTAGATGCCTCCCTCTAGCCCGCTATGCCCATGCAAGCCATCCCAGGAGGATGGACTGGGATATTACTCCCCTCCAACATGCAAGGTCAGGAAAGATTTGTGTCAAGAAAGGACCAAACAATAGAGATATGTTCTATAGCTCTTCTGAGCGTCATGGTACTTTGCTCAGAGGGTTGAAGCCGGGCTGCATCCCTCCAGAGAACTCTTCTTTGCTGCTGCCGGTGAGAATACCAATCTTTGCTAATGAATATGCCAAGGCTGAGGGCAGATACCCGGATCAGGACATCCGGCTGACAGGTCTGGTGAACCCAGACATCAATAGATGGAGTTGCATAGCTAACTGGATATTGGTCCAGTTTGAAGACAGGCTTAAAGAGATCGAGCTATATAATGCGGTATACGCTACCGTGTATGGATTCCTCCCAAATCCTCATCTGTTTCTGGCCTTGGCAAAGAGGTACAATTATAGGACGGGGACATTCATGACGCCCTGCGGGAAGATTGGATTAGCCCTCCATGAGATGAAGTACATCTCGTGCCTACCAATGGGAGACTTCCCTTATGAGGAGTATATTCCCACAAACGACGAGTTAGATAGACTACGTCGGGAAAATGCAGAGATGGTGGCAGTCTTCGACGAACTATTGTGCCATTACAACATATGTTCCCTGTACTACAAAAGCGGTTCTTCCGGTACCAGCTATTCATCAAAGTGGTTGACTTATCTTTTTCTTAATCATATCATTGAGAAAAAGACTAAGGACCACGACACATGCAACCCGACTTTCTTCCAACCCCTCAGCAACAGAGAAGTTATCAGTTTGATGGAAGAAAACAAGAAAATGGATATCAAAGTTAATAATGAACATCAATACCCTCCACTCAAGGCTGGAGACTTTGTCGAGAGTTTTATAAGAATGGGCTACAGGCCCATGTCCAGAGAAGTCCAGCTGGCGAGTTTTTTGACAAACTGGCTCCTTCGATTCGTCGTACCCAGATCTAGCATCGTGGATCGATTCCACCGAGGTGTACTCTTTGCCGCCGTCCGGTTAGTCTTTGGCTACCAGATGGATTTGCTATCAGCGATGACCTACAAGGTGAACGCAGGTCTTCGTCTTTACGTTGACTCCATACTCAAATGTAAGGGTGATAAGGGTAACTTTCCTCGACAGGAGTTGCCTTACACCTATCTATTAGGATGGTTGCTTCTGCACCATCCGTCATTGATGAACCCCGCCATGGGAGCAGTCAGTGGCAGATTTTTGCATAGATTCTCCCAGAGCAAGTGGATATACATTAGTCTGAGGGATTGCAGACGTGCATTAAACCTTGAAAAGGGATAGAATTTTTACTACGTTACCCCTCCAGCCGATTATGAACACATGGCGACAAATTTAGTTGACCTTGGGAGGCAACCGTTGGGTCGGTCAGCTTTTGACTGGCTAAGAACGATCAGGCCATCCCACTTGGTATACAGATTTGAAGAGGAGTGTTATCTAGAACCATATCTGCCAAGCCGCTTCGCCCGTCAATTTGGTTACGACCAGTTCCATGTTGGCAACGCTAAAACTTGCCTTCAAGGAAAGGGGTATCTGATTGATGGTGTCAGAGCATGGGCCTACTACAATGCTCGAGAAACAAGGACAGTGTTCTCAATGCCAAACAAGAATGATAATGGCCCTAGAATGTTATATACATATTCACTGTTTTATACAGCTGCAAATACTTTCGCTGAGAATTTCAATCTGGTGGATAGCTTCGCGACGGTGACGCATTTGAAGAAAGGAGCAACTGCTATACTAGCTCCAGCAAATGATGAGCAACATGAACCAGTGGATGATCCCTTGGAAGCCTCAAGGGAAGCAAACTTCCCTGAGGAGGTTAATCAACCACTGAGGATTTCTTTGAAAGTTGTTAAATCTTCGGTCAAGGAGGAGAAGAGAAGGAGAGAAGAACCTTCTTCTCCAGTTGCGAAGAAAAAGTTGATTTTGGAACAATCATCAGACAAGGTTACTACTAGATCACAATCTCGGCAGCTGGTCGAGTCAGTCCAACGAGAAGAGGCAACCACAGCAACTTCTATTCCAAAGCCGGTTGATGTAGTAGATGTGGAGAGCCCAGAAAGGCCTCTGTATAGAAAGAAATTGGCCCACAGAAGAAGAAAAAGAACGGTCTCTCCTCCAAGGCAAATCTTGTCTTCTGTAGTGGTGAATGCTGCAGCTGGAATTACTATGTCATCTCCTACTCCTGTCTCTGAGCCTAGTCCAGAGCAGAGAGAGGAGACTGAGCAGAGAGAGGAAACTGAGCAGAGAGAAGAGGCTGCAGAGCCTAGAGAAGATGAAGCTTTACGATCTCCTTCACCAGTGGTTGAAACGACTCATCTTCCTGTCACACCAGGAACAATCCGCGAAGAGGAGGATCGTTTAATGATCGAAGCATTAAATGATTGCGACTTCGATTTGTAAGATGATGTGGATAATGCCGCTGCAGCTGCCAGCGAGGAAGTTCTTGAGGATAGTGACAATGAGGAGAGTACATTATCAGAGGATGTTGATGAGACACAAAATCCTGAAGAGGACATTGAGGTCCACGTATCGCCCAAAGCTGCTGATGACACCTTGGATCCTGAAAAGGATGTTGAGGTACAGGTATCTCCAGAAAAGATTGCGGATGAAGAAGTGGCCCGGGAGGAAACTCATACTGTTGATCCCAAAGGTATAGAATGAAATTAGCAATCTTCTTTTAATAGATTGATAGCTGACATCTTTATTCTTATTCCATACAGAACTCGGATCTTCCCCAGCTCCTCCAATGTGTACGGATATAGTGCTTGTAACGACGATAACTAGCAGCAGTCGTCATTTTTCATGTGGCTCCGAGGCAGGCAGTAGCCAGGCAGTAATGTCTGAGGCTACTTCTGCCAGGCTGGAATCTGTTCCAACAGATGACAGGCTTGAGACTGGACCAAGCCACGGTAAGATTGCTTTCACCTTTGATCTTCTTTGATAGTAAACAAATGACAGGCAAAATGACAATATTTAATTTTTGCAAAAGATCAAACGGGAGGAGCAACCAGTTCTACTCTAGCTTCCTTATTTAAAGAGCCCTTCGTCCAAGTACAAGAGACTGAACGTCCTGCCGCTTCATCATCAACAGGAGTAGCTGCTACTCCTGGTGCTCTGGCTACCAATCAATTCGTCATTAACTCATTTACCAAGTTCTTCTTTGATTCATTAGGGCCTCTAATATATAGGGTGATGGAGAAGGAAGAGGCTGATTTCTCCATGGTTAGAGGTCCAACCTCTTACTTGGTAAATGCTATCCGCAATCAAGGCGACGAGGCTCAGGCTACTTTTCTTGATCATATATTAGATGAGCTGGAGACCTCAGTTAAGAGTTACAAAGAGCTTGAATAAAGGAGAAATAGAGCCTTTGGTGCAAGCAGAATTTGAACGGATGTCTCAAGAGGCCGCGGTTAAGAAAGTTAATTTCCAAATTCTTTTGGATACTTTCACTACCAAGTCTGCTGAGTACAACTCCAAAGTAGAAACAGTGTCATTTGTTGCAGGAGAGAAAGAAAGGAGAGTTGCTGAATTGAAAGCAGAAATTATCCGTCTTCAGGAAGAGCTGGAAGATGAGATCATCCAACATCAGACTGCAATTCAACAACTTGATGTTCTAACTCAAGAAAGAGATGAATATGCTGCAGCTCATAATGCTGAAATCACTCGCAGAATGGTAACTCTGCCAACCTTCAATAATAAATCTGGGATGGAAGAAGCCAGAAAACGAGTGATAGAATCTCGTGAAGAGCGGCTACAAAATTTGAAGCAGCAAATGACCAATTTGATGACGCCACCGGCTGAGTAGAAAGATATCTTGTATCTTCTTGTTCTTCATGATATGTAACGTCTTTTATCTTTGCTCAATAAAAGACAAATTTTTGTGATTCTATTATTTATTGCATATCTTATTCAGATATAAATAATAGTGATATAAAATATATTTAGAGGTACAGGACATGATATATTTCTTGATTAGAAAATAATTATATTCATTATATCTGGTCAGAGGTAATGTGGACGTGGCAGAATATAATTTATCGAATATTATTATTTCAAGAGACAACTTAATGAAGGACGACAAGTTGCTGATGTGGATGAATAAATGAACGAAAATGAATCGTCAAAAGATGTAAACGAAATGAATCGTCAGGATGAACGGATAAACCATCGGATGAATTGAATAAACGAGTGAATCGTCGAATTGATGTGATGAACGGGCAAACCGTCAAATGAAATAAACGGGTGAACCATCAGATGTATGGAATGAACGGGCGAACCGTCGAATAGATGTAATGAACGGGTGAACCGTTAGATAAATGTAAATGAACGGGTGAACCGTCGGATGATGATAACGAACGGGTGAACTGTCAGATGAATTGAATGAACGGGTGGACCGTCGGATGATAATAACGAACGGATGAACCATCAGATGAATTTAATGAATGGATGGACCGTCGGATGATTGTGTCACTTCGTTGTTTTAAGAATCTCCGCCTATAAATAGAACAGAAATCTGGAAGGAATGATCATTTCCCCATTTCAACATAAAGATGTCGTCTGGAGATGCATCCAAGTAGGCTGAAATCGCCCCAAAGGTTGAAGCGGGCACTGAAGAACGTCCTGCCGAACCGGTTAAGCCAAAGCATACGGAAGCAGGCGAAGGTTCGTCTACACCCAAGCTACCGCGGGATATCCTAGATTTCCTACTTGAACCAGGAACGACGAAAGAAGAAGAGGCCATGAGGATAGCTGCTTGCAAGTTCCTAGTGGGTTCGAGCAAGGAAGTTCTAGGCTCTCTTGCTGATTATGTCTTTGATAAGGACGGCAGTGGCCCACGTCCCAATGTTGAGAAGGATGATAGTGACCTTCCTTGATATTATGTAACATCGTTTATGATGAAATAAAAATCAAACTTTATTTATGAACTGTCTGATCATATTTACATAAAATCCCTGTTACACATATATATAGTATTTCTTGAGGAATTTGCCATTGATAGGCATCATTGCAACTCGACCGTCTAACTCTGAAAGTTGATAGGCTCCATTTGAAAAGACTTTGCTGACAATGTAAGGCCCTTCCCACTTCGCGTCGAACTTGCCTTTGCTTATGTGAGTCATAGTCATAGGACGTCTGACTGTTAGAAGGTGTTCTCCTTGCTGAAAGGCTCTGACTTTAACTTTGCGGTTAAAAGTCTTTGAGATGCGAGCTTGATCTAACTCAATATGCTGTTGAGCTAATAGCCGCTTTTCATCGAGTGCTTCTAATTCTTGAAGTCGAAGAAGATCGTTGTTTTCTGTAGTAAGCTCATTAGCAATGGCAATCCGTAAGGAGGGGATTTGAAGTTCCAGAAGAAGAACTGCTTCACAACCGTACACCAAAGAGAAGGGTGTAAAGCCTGTGGGGTTGTGGACCGTAGTTCGGTAGGCCCAAAGACATTCCGTTTATTAGTAGATACAAACTTCTTAAGGAGCTTGATAATAGTTTTGTTGAAAGCTTCAGCTAATCCATTAGCGGCAGGATTGTAGGCTGTAGAAGCAACATTGTTAATCCGATGATTATCACAGAATCTTGTGAACTTTTGACTGATGAATTATGGTCCATTGTCATGAATGATCCTTCGAGGTACACCAAATCTATAGATGACATGGTGTTTGACGAAGTTGATGACACTGCTGGTCTTGACTTCAGCCAGAGGTATAGCTTCAGCCCATTTGGAGAAGTAGTCGGTTATTGCTAGTATGAACCGATGTCCTCTAGAAGAAGGAGGATTGATGGGACCTATAATGTCCATGCCCCAAGCTTCAAAAGGCCAGGAACCAGTAGTCGAATGCAGGAATTCTGAAGGTTGGTGGATGAAATCGACATGGATTTGATAAGCCCTACATTTTCTTGCATATTCGATGGCATCTGATACCATAGAGGGCCAGTAGTAACCCATTCGTCGGATGTAATCCTGTAGTTTAGGACCGGGTTGATGTGCTCCGCAGACGTCGTCATGAGCCTTGCGTAATACTTGTTTCGCTTCATCACCAGCAAGGCAGCGCAAGAGTAAGCCGTCATAAGTTCGCCGATAAAGAGTTTTGGTGGTCTGATTATAGTAGAATCGTAGAGACCGCCGACGAATACTCGTAGCCTCCTTGGGATCTTCAGGGAGTATGTCATGAACTACGAAGTCGATAAAAGGAGTTCTCCAATCTTCACTGATAACATTGGCTTCAGTAAGATTACTGAATTCAATATTACGATTGTTTTCGACATAAAATAATTCTCGATTAGAGATGACCACCACCTGTTATCTTTTGATAGGGATGGCTAAGACAGCTGTAAGATTGGCCAAAGTGTCAGCTTCTGTATTGCAAGCTCGGCGTACATATTCGATGAAGAAGGCTTTGAATGATGTAGCCATGTTGATTGCTGCATTAAAGTAAGGCACTAGATCTTGATGGCGAACTTCATAAGTTCCTCTAACTTGATTAACAACCAGCTTGGAGTCACCATAGACTTCAAGATATTCGACATCCAGTTGTTTGGCTAATTGAAGACCAATGAGTAGAGCATTGTATTCTGCTACGTTGTTGGAACAAGGTTCATCTAGGGAGTAAGCCCTTTGAATAGTTGACCCATCTGGAGAAACGAGAACAATCACAACTCCAACGACAATGGCACCCTTTGGCTCGATACTGGATGCACCGTCAAAGAATAGACGCCAAGTAGGAAATTCTTCGGAGATCATATTTGATTCTAATGTCTCGTCTGGAATTTTGTCATAGATCGAGTACAGGATGAGCCACTAAGAAATCCGCCAGTACTTGACCTTTGACAGACTTTTGTGGAATAGACCATGTCATATTGGGCTAGCAGAATGGCCCATATAGCCAGCCGAGAATTGAATGTGCTGGGCTTCTTCATGAGTACCCGAAGAGGATTGACCCGGGATATAACATGAATAGTTTGGCCAATGATGTAATGCCTTACCTTTTGAATAGCAAACATAAGAGCTAGGCATTCCTTTTCGACCGGACTATAACGGTGTTCAGCATCAATCATAGTACGACTGAGGTAGTAGATGGCCTGTTCATGGCCTTCTTTGTTCTTTTAGGCAAGTAAAGAACCCAATGAATGATCCATGGCACGGACATACATTAAGAATGGTATGCCTGAGATTGGTGGCACCAAGACTGGTGGCTTCATGAGATATCGTTTTATGTCCTCAAATGCTCGCTGACATTCTTCGGTCCAAATGAAAGATACACCCTTCTTCATTAGTTGAGTAAATGGTCTGCAGCGTCCAGACAGATTCGAAATAAACCTTCTGATGTACGCAAGTCGACCCTGGAATCCTCGTAGCTCTTTTAGATTGCGTGGAGGACGCATCTCTTGAATGGCTTTGATCTTCTCGGGATCCACGTGTATACCCTTAGAGGTAATGACGAAGCCGAGAAATTTGCCACTAGAGACACCCAAGAATGACTTGGTGGGATTCATTTTGAGTTGATGTTGGCGCATGAGATTGAATATTGTTCTTAAGTCTTAAATGTGATCTTACTTCAAACGACTTTTGACAATGATATCGTCAACATAGCATTCGACAGTTTTGTGCAAATGATCTCGAAAGATGGTACTCATGGCTCGTTGATAAGTTGCACCCGCGTTCTTGAGACCAAATGGCATCACAGTATAGCAATAGACTCCACGGGGAGTACGAAAAGAAGTGTGTTTTTTATTTTCAGGATTCATCAGAATCTGATTGTATCCAGAGAATCCATCCATGAAGGATATCCGCTCAAACCCACAAGTATTGTCAATCATAACGTCTGTGATAGGGAGAGGAAATTCATCTTTTGGACATGCTTCATTAAGATCCCAGAAGTCGATACAGACTCGAACTTTGCCGATTTTCTTTAGGACTGGAACAACGTTGGCTACCCAATCAGGATGTTGTTCTTCTCGGATAAAGCCACAAGCGATGAGCTTCTTGACTTCATCGTCAATTGCATCCATCATTTCTGGCTTAAAGCGCCGTTGTTGCTGTTTGACCGGTTTTGTATTAGACAGAATGTTCAATTTGTGAGTAGAAACTTTAGGATCTAGACCTGGCATGTCTTCATAACTCCAAGCAAAAACATTAATATATTCTTTAATAAGAAGAATTAATTCTTGTTTATCTGCCTCTGGGAGGTTCTTGCTGATGAATATTGGACGAGGTGACCCGCTCTCCCCTACATCAATTTGAACCAATTGATCTTCAGTAGGAGGTTGCCTTTGTTCGAATCAGAGTTTCCATTGAGTATCCATTCGTTGAGCCCAAGGATCTGTTTCAGGGTTTTCTTCAATGTCCTCGTCATAGCCTTCTGAAAGTTCGGCGGAGACCATATTGGAAGATACGATCAGCCGATGAACCTGACCGATGCTAGTATCAGAATCCCGTGATCTGGAATCAGAAGAGTTAGAGCATTCCTCACTATCAGATTCGGAGACTGCTGGAAATAACACCGGAAGAGAAGCATATCCGAGACCTCTTTTGGTCCTGCTGTAATACATTTCTGACTTTCCTTCCGGAATAGTAGTATGAATAGGAGTTCTTCTTCCTTTACCGTAGTTGAGGCCATTTTTTAAGTCATAATCCATCTTTCGGATGATGTCTTTTGATTGTTGACTGTAATGTCGGAGTTGGAGATGTCCTGTATCATTACTTTTGCTATCATCCGTATAACTGAATTGTTGTTCCGGTCCTTTACTAAAAAGTATTGGACTCTCGCCTTTCTTTCGAGCGGGAACAATACGATATGAATCTTTTAGATGTTCAAGTGAGACTTCTGTTTGAAGAGACTGCACAACTTCTATTGTAAATCACTGATAGCTATCTAACATATCCAAATAGCACTTAGCATAATAAATGACATCACTATACTGGAAAGTAGATGCTTTTTAATTGATCTGTACATTTGTATTTACAACAGGACCTTTAGCCTTAGCAGGCTTGGTCAGATTGATTACAAGAGGGGAGAAGAAGAACGTGGAGGAGGATTGGCCTTGTTATAACGGAGGTCGATAACAAACGGCTCAGAGGAGGTGAGCTCCCTTTTGTCCTTGTTATGAGTTAAATCTATAACAAGTAGCTCAGAAGAGGTGAGCTGCCTTTTTTCCTTATTACGATGCAAGTCTATAACAAGTGGCTCAGAAGAGGTGAGCTCCTATTGATCATCATCAAATGGTTGTTTCTGGACTGGCAAGTGAATAGCCAGTGGCTTGGAGGACTGAGGATGAGAAACTCGCCCTTTAACAGGTATGATAAGGGTGTCTTTAGGCACCGCTTCTTGCCCTTCTTCAGTATCCAGAGACAGCACCACCTTCATGAATTCATCCTTATACATACAAGCATCGTTGCAGTATGCTTCGACGCCTTTAAAAGGATAGAGATCAGCAACCTCCTTTTGTACCTCTCTATTGTCATCAACATATTTGAAACATTGATGGAGAGTCGAAGGAACAATGTTGTGCTCATGCAGAAATGGTCTCCCCAATAAAGCATTGTAAGAACAACCATGATTGTCAATGATGTAGAAGGTCACCTTTGGGCGAAGATTGCCTATTTGGAGTTTTAGGCGAATCTTGCCCAGAGGCTCACACCTTCCCTGATTAAATCCAAGGATGGTGGTGATTGTACTGGAGAGACTATGCACTGGGATCTTCAGTGCATCTAATATTGTCTTCAGCATGATACTGAGGGCAGACCCTGGATCTATCAGAATACGATCGACTTTCATCGAGTCGACATATCTTGTGTAGTAAAGAGGACGGTCGTGCCCGTTGTCTTCCATCAGCATGTCATCCTGTGTGAAAGTTATGTTTGGAATTAACTCCAACACACTATGATAATGAAGGCAAGAAACTGGTTCTGCTTTCGGCTTCTTCAAAAGAGCTAGACAAGTTTCTGCTTGCATGAGAGCTTCACTTAGAGTTTTTCGAGTCTCTTTGGAAAGACGCAAGAGCTCGAAGGTTGACAGCCGGGCTGGTGTATTGGCTAATTAAGCCAAGATGTCGAAGTTGTAAGGCTTTTCATGTCCGAAAGGAGATGACTCAAAGGTTTGTCGAAACGACTTATTGTTTACCTTTGTCAGCGACCGTCGGCTTGGGAGGAATGGGTACTACAACTGGTGAGGGTGCAGAAGAAATATTCTCAGTAGAAACAGGCTGTACTGGAGCAGGCTCAGAAAAAGAGGTAGGATTCTCTTGAGCTTTGGGGTAATCCTTCAGATAGGCTTTTCCTGATCTGGTGCCCAACAGAATTTTCTCGTCAACTATGGGATCAAAAGACACCATGTTACAAGTCTTTGTCTTGCCCTTGGAGTGGTCTTTCTTCTTGGATGAAGAGAGAAGTTTAAACTCTGAAGCAAGATCTGGATGAGTTTACATAATCTTGCCATTGTCAAGAGATAAGGGAACGAGACCTGCACTTCGGGGAGGAGGGAGATTCTCGATCTCAAGAGTAGATTTGGGAATAGGAATGACACCATGCTGTACCATCTGCGGTGGGAAGTCACCGAATTGAACTGAGACCATGTTTGCGGTAATAGTCTTCTCGTCTTATTGTAGAGTGACAACACCAGCGTTGACCAGCTCTTGAATTTTTCCTTTGAGCACATAACATGCTCGAGTGGGATGCCCAATGAACCTGTGATAAACACAGTACTTAAGATAATCAGTCTTACCAACTTCATCAGGCTTCTTTGGATTTGGGAGCTGGAGCTTATTGCTTTTGATCAAGCAATCAAAGATGCTCGTGGTGTCATTCTCGTCAAAGGAATACTCTACTTTCGGACGAGATCCCCTTGCTGGAGGTGCTGAAGGAGTAGAAGTGGACGTAGGTGGAGCTACGTTGACCGCCAGAGATTCTTTGTTCTTATTCGTCAAGTTGATATTCAACGTTTCTTTTCCCTTGCGGTTGTTCTGGTGATTACCACCACCTGATGTCTGGTGTTCATCCCGATCGGGGTTAGATATTTATACCCCCAGCTGCTTGAATTTGTTGGTGCTAACTTCAGCTGCTTTAGCATTGACAATGAAGGATGGCCAATCTTGGAACTGAGTAGATCCTGTCCACATACTGATGATAGGCAAAAGATTTGCCTTACAAGTGTCTATGGTGACAGCGGCCGGAGTCCCAGGAGGCATCTTCAAAGCTTCTCGGCGAAACCTTTCAATGAAGCTCTCAGCAGTTTCATTGTGTTGTTGTTTGATTTTGTTGAGGGCTGACATGGTCATGTCGTTGATCCCCTCATAGAATTGTTCCAAGAAGATTTGTTTTAGACCAGAGAAGGAGGTGATACAACCATCGGGCAAGCTTCTATACCAATCGTATGCTACGCCGGCTAAACAGCCAACGAATACTCTGGTAAGAAGAGCGTCATTTGGTTGAAGTTGGAGAGTCATTACTTCGAAGTGGTTAATAAACTGACTGGGAGAGGTGCTGCCATCAAATAGCAAAATTCTTGGGATTTTATACTTAGGAGGAAATAGGACTTCCTTCCATTCAACTGGGTAGGGTTGCTTGATCCCCAACCTTTGCAAGTTATCTTTCTCTTTGAAGGCCTCGAACTGAGTACGCAGGAGCTTGACAGCCTCATTGGCATCTTCCACTGAGGTAGAAGGAGCAGGTTGAGTCACAGTGTTAGGGGGAGGAACAGCGTGGTACGCACTACCCCCAGCACCTGACTGGCTGGGTGTAGGTTGGATATGTACAGGAGGTACTTGAGGAGCTGCTACCCCCAATCCTGTATTGACAGGTGCCGACGATGCAATTATCTCAGGACTTGCAGCAGGTACAGTCGGCGGTACTGTATGTTGTGCCACAATGATAGAATACATACTGGCGACCATTTCAGCCATGGTCTTCAGTTTGTCTTCTAGTGTAGCAATTCGTTGTTCTTAATTTGCAAAAGTTGAAGCATACGGATCTTCATTGACAACATAGGCTGTCACCTCTCTTGGTACAGTAGAGGACACCGTCTGTTCAGAGCTTTTACTGTATGCATCATAGTCAGAGAAAGAATCATCTCCTGAGTGAGAAAGAGGGAGATGACCGGAAGGATCTTGAAGATTCCTTTGACCGATTGTATCTCGGCTTCGGGATCTGGTATGTTGGAATGCTCCATCAGAAGATTCTTGGAGTAGATCCAAATACTGCTGGCTTGGCTTGCGAGGCTTGCCGTGCTTGGATCACTTCCTACCCCCAGTGTCTCTGGAAGTCATGTTGACGGAAGCGTATAAAACTTCGTCTTCTTCTTCTGACATATGTTCAGAGTTTGCAAAAGTCAAACGATCGAAGACAGATCGTTTTGTTGTTTGACAACAACATTGGATGATGACTTTGTGGTTACAATGATGATCGGATGATTGAACTGGAGGTGTCAAGATGTTGTCCCGCTTTTGTCTGAGATGTTCTCAGAGATCAGAAACAACAACGGGACGAGAAGAAGTTTGAGGGATATATTCCTTGACAAGATTTGGAACATGGTTCTGATTCTTCAAATGTTTTGTCCCTTGTGTGTACAAGGAAGTACTCATTTCATTGGCATAGGTGTCAGGATTTTTGACCCTGGAAGTTTGCCTCTGATGCTGATTGGTCTTAGGCATTGGCTGTTTGCGTTTCACCGAAGTTGGTCTATTGAGATAAGTTCTTACATCAGCAAACTCACCCCCAGGGGTTTCTGTCTGAGACACCAGCAATTTTTCCTGTTTGGATCGAGATATCTTGAGAGTTGGGAGATCTTGGAACTCTGCTACCTGAGTAGGCAGAATACCTCTTTGATCAGTACAAGTTCTTTTGACATGGAGAGAAGAATCTTTGTTTGAAAGCGTTCTTGTATTGACTGGTGCTGTCACCCTCATTTCCTGTATTTTATATTTGTACTCGTAATTTGATTTTTGGCACGTATTTTATTTTTTCGACTTGCGAATTTTGGTTTCTCGTAAATGGGTTTGGACCATGGCTTGGTTTTATTTTGTGGAATTGGTTTGGTTTGATTAGGTTTGGTTTAATATGAATTGGTACACTTTAACCTACACTCCTCCCTCAACACACCACAACCACCCTCATTATATCTCCACCAAACTTTCTCTCTCCTCTTTACTCTCCATTTATTTTCTTCTTCTCCTTCCTCCACACACAACACCACACCTATAGGCAAGTGCACCTTGCCAACAAATAAGCACCCAATTTTATTTGTCCATTTGATAGATTAGGACATGTAGATCAACATTAGAACTTGAAATTTTGTGATTTGGAGTCTACATTGTTCTAGATCTAAGTTTTGATTATTTTCAGAATTCCTTGGTTTTGATCTATTAAACTTTAATTTTTGCATATTTTGATGCTTCCATGTGGGAGAGAATTCGATTTTACTCAAGTTAGAACTTTGAAAATCTAGATTTGGTTTTGATTTGGTTAAGTTATGAAGAATTGAAGTTTCGAAGTTCTTGGAGTTCTTCTCGGGTTGGAGAAGCAGCCCTCTCGGCCTGCGCTCTTTAGCGCAAGGCCGATTGCGCAGCTCACCCTTTGGTGAACTGCGCACCTTCCTTCTCAGCCAGCGCCTTCATTGCGCATAGCCGATTGCGCCCGGCCTCTTGGGCTGGACCGCGCATCTCCCTTGGCGCACCAACCCCTGCGCAGTTGGCCCCTGCGCAACCTGACTCATGCACAATCCACCCTGCGCAAGCCAGCCATGCACAATCCACCTATGCGCAATCCATCTCTGCGCAACCAACTCCTGCACAGTTCACTCCTGCGCAGTCTACCTTCTGTGCAATCCATCCATGCGCCATCTGCCCCTGCGCACTTGGCACCCTGCACAACTGACACCCTACACAATCCAACCCCTGATCCCTTGCGCAAACCATTGGCTCTTGGAGTTTTGGTTTTATTTCTTTAAGCTTGGCTCTTCTATAGTCCTATATATATATTGGTATTTTATTAGGTATTTTACGTCCATTTTATATCCTTACGCCTTTTTTTATGAACTTGATTTTACTTAATATACTTGGAATGACTATTGTACATGGCCTGGTAGGACAAGGAACTAGTATAACTTGACAGTGACCCGTAGTGGTGCACTCCTGACATGACCAACTTGACTTGATAGTGGCCCGTAGCGGCGCACTCCTGACTTGACTTGTAACTTGTAACTTGACTCGTATAATCAACTTGACACCGTGGGTGTTCCTGCTTGCTTGCTTGTACAAATCACTTGTCTTGTCTCGCATCATGTCTAGGACGTGACTTCCTGGGTACCACGGCCAGGGACTCGCGCTAAATTGGATTAGGCTAATGATTAGATCAAACTAGAACATGGAGAATTCCCAGTCACAGGCAATCTCGTTATCTGGGCGCTTTAATGGACTTGTAGCTTGCCGACGAGTAGAGCACATTTCCAGCACACTGTCATGTGTTGTACCCTCTAAGTCACCTAAGGGTACATTTGTCTCCCGGGCAATGTACCCACCTATAACTCTCAACCGCGGAAGGATAACTGGATAGTCTGCAGGGCTTGGGACTGGAATTCTCACTTACATCTTGTTAGTAATTAGGTTTGTGATAACCCTAGTTAGTTAAACTAGTAAGCCGTAGTACTTGCTTGGCCGCTTGTGAATGGATGGTGTCCAGCCTTGTCTAAGTCTTGTCTAGCTCCAGTACCTGCTATCTCCTGAGCATGTTTGTTTTACTTATCTTAACGATAAATGAGTAGAGACAGTGAGCTATTCAGGCGAAGGGTTACAACCCCGGTCCTTGTCTGGTTTAAGAATTGTAACCTGGCTTCCGGAATGGTTCCACGTCCCTAGTCGTTTATCGCCCTGTGTACCTTACTACTTGTACTTTCCTTTTATTCCTTATGTTCTGATATGCTGGCTTTTGTTCTTATTTGTGGCCTCCTTTGTGGCACTTGCTCTTTCTGGGGTTTGACCCAGCTGGTTTTGTGTGGCCAGATTTCGGAGCAGCTCCCGAGGATCTACCAAGCTTCCAGCCCAATGGTGACAACTAGACGGAACCCGGGCCACGAGTGGGTTTTCCCTTTTTGTTTCACCCACTTATATATAAATTTATTCTTTTGAGGCGTTTAGCCGACGAGCACCTGTTAGCTCGATGCACATTTACTTACTGTCTGTCTACGGGCTGTAACATGATTAACAAATCCTAGGGTTGATCATGTACGACTGAACTCTTGCTAGTCCTATCATTTTGTACGACTAGCTTCATGATCATCCAATATGTAATATTTAGGACGCCTCATATATATATATTTGATGCTCTAACATCTTGTAACTCTGTTAATTGCTTGAGATTGAGACAATAGGCTTGATCTTAAGAGACTGCTGGCTTGTAGTAAACCCTCATATCTAGACAGCCGTGACCGTATAGTTGAGATGTATTCTATTTCAATATACGTAGCTGGCTGTGTCTGCCCCCGCTCTCCAGTATTCTGGTTCTGGGGCGTGACACGGTTTAAGTGGTGGCCCATGCAGGTCTTGGCATTCAAGAAATGTGAGCGTTTACCGAATAGATGTCTCAATCAATATTCGTCCTTGATCTCTGCTCGTATCTTCAAATTCCTGAGAATCTCGACCTGATCACATTGCTTGTATCATTGATCTGTCCTGGTCCTTTTCTTATTGTTCCCTATGTCGTCTTCTTCAGCGGCATTACTCCCGGACCTGCCAACCAGCCAGAGAAAGCTCGACAAGCACCCCAGCGCCAGGAAGATCAAGCTCAGCACTCTGGAGTAGCCTCCCGAGTTATGCTTTCCGGAGGCTCAGAACCTCCAGTTCAGGCAGCTCCGCCCGCTCAACCAGCTAGACAGGATGAGGGACCTTTGGTAGGGCTTATCAGAGAACTGCTTGCATCCCAAGATCGTCGAGGCGACGCCTTGCACCAGGAAGTTCATGATGCACTAAACCGAGGAGGTCCCCAAGGGAATCAGGCGGCCAACAGTTTCAAGCGCTTGAACCCTCCCTTCTTTGACGGCAGTGAAGATGCGATTGCCGCGGACGCTTGGCTTCAGGATACCGAGGTGGTCCTGGAAGCAGCTAGGACACCTGAAAATAAGAAGGTGGCGGTGGTACGCCTACAGTTGTTAGACTTGGCTCGCAATTGGTGGGCAGCTCAGGCCATGGGATTAGCAACACCAGTCACTTGGGCGACGTTCAGAGAGAGGTTCCAGACAAAGTACTTCGATGTGGTGGCACGGTACGACCTGCAGACCAGATTCACCAACTTGAAGCAAGGAGGCAGGACGGTCGATGGCTATGCGACCGAGTTTTCCAGGCTGAGTAGGTTCGCCCCCACTTTGGTGGCGACCGAGTTCGATAGGGCTCAGCGATTCCAGCAAGGGCTGCACTTAGAGATATTATTGGCTGTGGAGCAGTTCGAGCACCAGACGTTCGATGCAGTGTTGAAGGCAGCAAGGAGGCATGAGTATACCTCCCGAAGAATTGTGGACAGGACCGGAGGCAGGAAGCGGTCCCACAACCAGATGTACCAATCATCAGCTCCAGCCCCGGCAGCTAGGGGATTGACTATTGGAACTCCGAGGCGGGCGGCCTCAGTGACGTCGGTTCAGCATTCGACCCGACGTACCCGCAGCAGCAGAAGCAGAAGCAGTCTTCCGCAGTGGGATGTTCTCATTGCGGGAAGCCGAGCCATGTAGTGGCGGAGTGTCGTAGGGTACGGGGATTGTGCCTGGCTTGTGGAGGAGCAGACCACCAGATAGGGACCTGCCCGAATAGGGGAGGTCCATCATCATCCAACCTTTCTAGTTCTTCGGTGAGAGGACCAGCCCCAGTTCCAGTCCAGCAGCAGCAGCAGTACCCGAGGCCATTGGCGCCCCAGGCCCAGGCCTTTCAGCAGCAGAACCAGCAGCAGTTCACCCAGGCTCCAGCACAGAACCGACAGAGGGGTTTCCAGCAGAGGGGACCCGCAGCTAGAGGTCAGGCTATGATGATGACCATGGAAGAAGAAGTTGCACCAGGTAAGGTAGTGGCAGGTACTATTCTCGTCAACACCTTTCCAGCATCTGTATTATTTGATTCTGGTGCATCGCATTCATTCATGTCTGCACGATTCGCGACACGGATAGGATTGGAGTCCGAATCATTATCAGTGAGGCTCAATATACTTACTGGTAATAGTCTTGTGGGAGTAGATCGAGTATTTTCCTCGTATCGGATCGTAGTTAGCGGTAGAGAGTTCCCCGCTAGGCTCATAGAGTTCCCTATGGCAGACTATGATGTAGTCCTAGGCATGGATTGGTTGAGGAACCATTATGCTAGGATAGACTGCCATGTTGGCAGAGTTGTCTTTAGTATTCCCGGAGAGCCAGAGTTTTCATTTTCTAGAGGCACAGTCGAGCCATCTCCTCCAGTATTGCGGATGGCAGTAGTAGCAGTGCAGTTGCCCCGGATAGTTGAAGAGTTTCCAGATGTCTTTCCAGAGGAACTTCCAGGGATGCCGCCAGAGCGGGAGATCGAGTTCACCATCGACTTGATTCCCGGGACAGCACCAGTATCAGAGCGAGTCTACAGAATGGCGCCTTCAGAGTTGGAGATTTTGTACAAGATGATTGAAGAACTTAGAACCAAGGGATTCATTCGTGCTAGTGGATCGCCTTGGGGAGCCCCGATGCTTCTTGTAAAAAAGAAGGATGGTACGTCCAAGCTATGTGTTGATTATCGTACCTTGAACTCAGTGACAATCAAGAACAGATACCCTCTCCCGAGGATAGATGACTTGTTTGATCAACTCAAGGGGGCTTCAGTTTTCTCGAAGATAGACTTGCGGTCAGGATACCACCAGATCAGAGTCAGAGAGCAGGACATTCTGAAGACGGCATTCAGATCGAGGTACGGGCATTGGGAGTTTCTAGTTATGCCCTTTGGAGCGACCAATGCGCCGGCGGTGTTCATGGACCTCATGAACCGTATTTTCATGCCTTACTTGGATCAGTTTGTGATAGTGTTCCTTGATGACATCCTGGTCTACAGCAAGAGTGAAGCAGAGCATGAGGAGCATCTCAGAGTTGTCCTCCAGATTCTCAGAGAGCACCAGTTGTACGCCAAGTTCAGTAAATACGAGTTCTGGCTCGATCGCATTTCTTACTTGGGTCACATCATTACCAGAGGAGGAGTGGAAGTGGATCCCCAGAAGATTGTGGCTATCGAAGCATGGCCAGTACCCAGCTCAGTGGCAGAAGTTCACAGCTTTCTTGGATTGGCCGGCTACTACCGGCGGTTTGTCTCTGATTTTGCAAGGATTTCAGCGCCGATGACCCAGTTGACCCGCAAGGATGTGCCGTTCGTTTGGACAACAGAATGTCAGGAATCATTTGAGAAGTTGAAGCGAGGTTTGATAACGGCTCCCATTCTCACCCTTCCAGATGGGACCGGAGGATTTACAGTTTATTGCGACGCTTCAGGCAGAGGATTGGGATGTGTTTTAATGCAGCATGGGAAGGTAATTGCTTATGCGTCACGTCAACTCTGTGATCATGAGAAAAATTACCCGACCCACGACTTGGAGCTAGCAGCAGTAGTATTTGTACTTAAGTTGTGGAGGCACTACTTGTACGGAGACAGAGTGGAGATATTTACTGATCACAAGAGCCTGAAGTATGTTTTCACCCAGAAGGATCTTAATATGCGGCAGAGAAGATGGCTCGAGCTACTGGTGGACTACGATGTGGATTTGCAGTATCATCCAGGGAAGGCCAACGTTGTAGCAGATGCGTTGAGCCGGAGAGCCGGAGTTTATTTCCTGACGGCGCAACCAGAGCTATTGACAGATCTTCAGAAAATGGGTATTGAAGTAGTTCTTCCTTCCAATGTGGCCTTGATGGCCAGCCTACAGATTCAGTCCACCATAGTTGAGAGGATCCGGACAGCACAGTTAACCGATTCCAAGATTCAGCGGCTCAGAGCAGAGTGTGAAGCAGGAAGAAGGCCAGAGTTATGTATTCATGAGGATGGTACACTTCGACACGGCATGCGTCTTTGTGTACCCAGTGGAGATATCAGACAGGAAGTCATAGCAGAGGCTCACAGTTCGCAGTATTCCATCCACCCAGGCAGCACGAAGATGTACAGAGATATTCGTCAACACTTTTGGTGGAATGGTATGAAGAGGGAGATAGCCCGGTATGTCTCTCGATGTTTGGTTTGCCAACAGGTCAAGGCTGAACATCAGAGGCCAGCTGGACTTCTTCAACCTTTACCGATCCCAGAATGGAAATGGGAGCACATTACCATGGATTTCGTGACTGGATTACCCAGATCTCCGGCAGGCAGAGATGCTATTTGGGTCATTGTGGACAGGCTTACCAAGGTGGCACACTTTCTTCCATTTAGAGTTGGACAGTCAACGGCACAGCTAGCAGAGATGTATCTCAGGCAGATCGTCAGACTTCACGGAGTGCCAGTCAGCATAGTATCAGACAGGGACACGAGATTCACATCGCACTTCTGGCGCAGTCTTCATCAAAGTTTGGGGACTCGTCTCAAGTTCAGCTCAGCGTATCATCCGCAGACAGATGGGCAGTCAGAGCGTACTATACAAACTCTCGAAGATATGTTGCGGTCGTGTACCCTTGACTTCGGTGGCTCGTAGGAGAATCACCTACACCTGGTGGAATTCTCGTACAACAATAGTTTCCAGGCCAGTATCCAGATGGCACCCTTCGAGGCTCTGTATGGTAGAAAGTGCAGATCTCCGTTAGCATGGGACGATATCGGAGAGAGGCAGATGCTCGGTCCAGAACTGATTTCTCAGACGGTTGAAGTGGTCAGGAAAGTCAGAGATCACCTCCGAGTTGCTCAGGATCGCCAGCGCCATTGGGCCGATGCTCATCGGCGTCCCTTAGAATTTGCCGTCGGCGACCATGTATTCCTTAGGATCTCGCCTACCCGTGGCGTCATTCGTTTTGGCATACGGGGAAAGCTTAGTCCTAGGTATATAGGGCCGTTCGATATTCTAGAGCGAGTAGGTGATGTGTCCAATCGTCTCGCTCTTCCGCCGTCGCTAAGTAAGGTGCATGATGTATTCCATGTGTCCCAATTACGACGGTATATCCCGGACCCGAGCCATATCCTAGATCATTCGGAATTGGTTGTTGGTACCAACCTTTCGTATGAGGAGAGGCCCGTGTCTATTTTGGACCGGAGGGAAAAGATGCTCAAGAACAAGACTATTAACTTAGTCCGTGTTGCTTGGGGTCATCACTCCCTAGGTGAGTCAACATGGGAGCGTGAGGACGACATCCGATCGCGATATCCCTACCTGTTTGACTCGTAAGGTATAATGTCTTCCTTGTGCCTTACGCTTTCCCTTCCTTGCTTGCATTGTATGATCGTATGATTGAACTGCTTAGTGTAGCTTGTCTGTGCTTAGTATAGCTTGTCGTGGCAATCTCTAGCTCCTTGATTAAATTCCGAGGACAGAATTCTTTGAAGGTGGGTAGAGTTGTCACCCTCATTTCCTGTATTTCGTATTTGTACTCGTAATTTGATTTTTGGCACGTATTTTATTTTCTCGACTTGCAAATTTTGGTTTCTCGTAAATGGGTTTGGACCATGGCTTGGTTTTATTTTGTGGAATTGGTTTGGTTTGATTAGGTTTGGTTTAATATGAATTGGTACATTTTAACCTACACTCCTCCCTCAACACACCACAACCACCCTCATTATATCTCCACCAAACTTTCTTTCTCCTCTTTACTCTCCATTTATTTTCTTCTTCTCCTTCCTCCACACACAACACCACACCTATAGGCAAGTGCACCTTGCCAACAAATAAGCACCCAATTTTATTTGTCCATTTGATAGATTAGGACATGTAGATCAATATTAGAACTTGAAATTTTGTGATTTGGAGTCTCCATTGTTCTAGATCTAAGTTTTGATTATTTTTGGAATTCCTTGGTTTTGATCTATTAAACTTTAATTTTTGCATATTTTGATGCTTCCATGTGGAAGAGAATTCGATTTTACTCAAGTTAGAACTTTGAAAATCTAGATTTGGTTTTGATTTGGTCAAGTTATGAAGAATTGAAGTTTCGAAGTTCTTGGAGTTCTTCTCGGGTTGGAGAAGCAGCCCTCTCGGCCTACGCTCTTTAGCGCAAGGCCGATTGCGCAGCTCACCCTTTGGTGAACTGCGCACCTTCCTTCTCGGCCAGCGCCTTCATTGTGCATAGCCGATTGCGCCCGGCCTCTTGGGCTGGACCGCACATCTCCCTTGGCGCACCAACCCCTGCGCAGTTGGCCCCTGCACAACCTGACTCATGCGCAATCCACCCTGCGCAAGCCAGCCATGCGCAATCCACCTATGCGCAATCCATATCTGCGCAACCAACTCCTGCGCAGTTCACTCCTGCGCAGTCTACCTTCTGCGCAATCCATCCATGCGCCATCTGCCCCTGCGCACTTGGCACCCTGCACAACTGACACCCTACACAATCCAACCCCTGATCCCTTGCGCAAACCATTGGCTCTTGGAGTTTTGGTTTTATTTCTTTAAGCTTGGCTCTTCTATAGTCCTATATATATATTGGTATTTTATTAGGTATTTTACGTCCATTTTATATCCTTACGCCTTTTTTATGAACTTGATTTTACTTAATATACTTGGAATGACTATTGTACATGGCCTGGTATGACAAGGAACTAGTATAACTTGACAGTGACCCGTAGTGGTGCACTCCTGACATGACCAACTTGACTTGATAGTGGCCCGTAGCGGCGCACTCCTGACTTGACTTGTAACTTGTAACTTGACTCGTATAATCAACTTGACATCGTGGGTGTTCCTGCTTGCTTGCTTGTACAAATCACTTGTCTTGTCTCGCATCATGTCTAGGACGTGACTTCCTGGGTACCACGGCCAGGGACTCGCGCTAAATTGGATTAGGCTAATGATTAGATCAAACTAGAACATGGAGAATTCCCAGTCACAGGCAATCTCGTTATCTGGGCGCTTTAATGGACTTGTAGCTTGTCGACGAGTAGAGCACGTTTCCAGCACACTGTCATGTGTTGCACCCTCTAAGTCACCTAAGGGTACATTTGTCTCCCGGGCAATGTACCCACCTATAACTCTCAACCGCGGAAGGATAACTGGATAGTCTGCAGGGCTTGGGGCTGGAATTCTCACTTGCATCTTGTTAGTAATTAGGTTTGTGATAACCCTAGTTAGTTAAAGTAGTAAGCCGTAGTACTTGCTTGGCCGCTTGTGAATGGATGGTGTCCAGCCTTGTCTAAGTCTTGTCTAGCTCCAGTACCTGCTATCTCCTGAGCATGTTTGTTTTACTTATCTTAACGATAAATGAGTAGAGACAGTGAGCTATTCAGGCGAAGGGTTACAACTCCGGTCCTTGTCTGGTTTAAGGATTGTAACCTGGCTTCCGGAATGGTTCCACGTCCCTAGTCGTTTATCGCCCTGTGTACCTTACTACTTGTACTTTCCTTTTATTCCTTATGTTCTGATATGCTGGCTTTTGTTCTTATTTGTGGCCTCCTTTGTGGCACTTGCTCTTTCTGGGGTTTGACCCAGCTGGTTTTGTGTGGCCAGATTTCAGAGCAGCTCCCGAGGATCTACCAAGCTTCCAGCCCAATGGTGACAACTAGACGGAACCCGGGCCACGAGTGGGTTTTCCCTTTTTGTTTCACCCACTTATATGTAAATTTATTCTTTTGAGGCGTTTAGCCGACGAGCACCTGTTAGCTCGATGCACATTTACTTACTGTCTGCCTACGGGCTGTAACATGATTAACAAATCCTAGGGTTGATCATGTACGACTAAACTCTTGCTAGTCCTATCATTTTGTACGACTAGCTTTATGATCATCCAATATGTAATATTTGGGACGCCTTATATATATATATTTGATGCTCTAACATCTTGTAACTCTGTTAATTGCTTGAGATTGAGACAATAGGCTTGACCTTAAGAGACTGCTGGCTTGTAGTAAACCCTCATATCTAGACAGCCGTGGCCGTATAGTTGAGATGTATTCTATTTCAATATACGTAGCTGGCTGTATCTGCCCCCGCTCTCCAGTATTCTGGTTCTGGGGCATGACAGGTGCCGAAGCACGTTCAGATTGATCTTTTACGGTAAAGACCGAGGAAGACTGAGAAAAGACCAAAGGGCCTTTTCCTTTGCTTTGTGAAGAAGGGTTAGCTAAAGAGTGTTTCCCTCTGTTGTCTTCCAAGTCATGGGACGAGGAAGTTTGAGAAAAGACCAACGGACCTTTTCCTTTGTTCTGTGATGGAGGAGGAGGAACAGCCAAAAGACTACCCCCAGTAGATTGCGCAGGAGCAATAGGGTGTTTGGAAAGAGGAGTAGAGCCTTTCTCCTTGCTGTGAGAGGAAGAAAGATTAGCCAAAGGGCTGTCTCTTTTGGACTGCGCTGGCACAGCTTGCGCACTGGTAGATTGCGCATTAGGAGTTCTGACAGATAACTTTTTGGTTCTGGCCACAGACACTGTGGTTTACGCATCAGGAGTTCTGGCCACAGAGTGTTTGGGATGCACTATGGTTGCTGGAGTAGTGGACTGCGCAGGAAAAGTTGCAGCCAACTGCGCCAGGGACAGAGGAGTCTTGCACTTTGACAGGGCAGCATAGGAAGTAGCTTGTGCACTGGCAACATCAGACTGCGCATGAATAATAGAGGCAGATTGTGCAACAGCACAGACTTTAGACTGTGCAACAGTCTTAGCGGCAGAGATCTTAGACTGCGCAGCAGTCTTGGTGGCATAATTAACAGAATGCGCAGCAGTCTTGGTAGCAGACTGTGCAACAGCAGGGGTAACAGACTACGCAGCAGTCTTGGGGACCCACACTGGGTGCACTTTGCTCGTGGCAGAAGTGATTGCAGTGCGAGGGGTGGTCCTGGAGTTGATCATGGCTTCATAGGCTGTCTGGTTGAACTTCACAACCAGCGTCTTCTGCGTCTTCCCGATAGACACAACATCACATTGAGTTGTCACTTCCTCGTCGGAGGAGAAAGTCGTCCCCAGCAGAGTCGCCATTTTGTTTGCAAAAACAAAAGTTGATCTTTATTTCAACAAACTTTGTAAGAAGATTACAAGAATTCTGGAAAAGTACAACTGTAGGAATCCAATCTAGATGACGATTGCTTTATCCCTTGGACGATGTGAACTTTGAAGACGATAGCCTCTGAAGTTGAAGGCGATAGCCTCAGAAGAATGCAGCAGAACTTGGCAAGAACTCCTGAACTCTCTGATATTTTTGAACTTTTTATGTCTGCCCCCTGGAATGAAGACTTGAAACTCTATTTATATAGTTCTAGAAATAACTAACTTTTAGTTATTCTGAATGGCGCAAGCTGGATTACGCATGAACTGGATTGCACAGCATCAGACTGCGCTGGCAGTTGTTTGATCGTGGGCCAACTGTCTTGGACACATGACATCATTTGATTGAAATACGCATGATCGTGTACAGACGGTTGCCACGTAGCGAGCAATTGATGGCATGAATGCCACGTGTACATTTGTCAGTTTTCCTGATGAAGTGTGCCACATGAATTGTGCTGACTTCAAATTGCGCTGGAATGGACCGCGCAGCAGAGAGCCTGGCAGATTGCGCTGCATGTACAGCTTTCCTCGAGCGCTGTGCTGCACGATAAACGAACAGTTTCCTCGTTCTCTGTGCTTTCAGTTGTCAGAAGATATGATTCTTTCAGATAATGATGACGTTGCCACGTCAACTTGCGCACTTGAGAGTGTGCGCAGTCCAGTCTGCGCCATCGAGATGGTGCGCAATCTATCTTATGCGTAGTCCAGTCTGCGCCATCGAGATGGTGCACAATCTGTCTTATGCGCAGTTCATTTGAATGATGTACTTTTTGATTTTCATGGTTTTGTTGAAGGGTGCAACTTGATTTTTAGGACCTACAAACTGTGGTCACGACAACTAGATGCGCAGTGGGAGAAGCGTTTTGAACAAAGAGAGCCTCCCACCGAAGATGAGGTTGTACAAGTCGATCTCGGTGGTGAGTCCTCTCCAAAGCCCATCTTCTTCAGCAAGAATCTGACAAACGAAGAGCGAGAATCACTACTACAACTCGCCAGAGAATATATCGACGTGTACGCCTGGAGCTACGAAGATATGCCAGGACTAAACCCCGAGGTTGCACTTCACAAGCTCAACATCCGTCCGGACGCAAAATCGGTCAAGCAACAGCAACGACGGTTCCGCCTCGACGTCATGAACGCCATTGAAGCTGAGGTCAACAAACTGATTGCCAACGGCTTCGTCAGTGAGGAACAGCATCCAGACTGGGTTGCCAATATAGTACCAGTCCTCAAGAAAAGTGGAAAGATTTGAATCTGCATCGACTTTCGCAATCTGAATGAGGCGTGTCCTAAGGATGAGTTCCCTCTCCCTATCTCACACATCATGATCGGCAACACCTGCGGCTTTGAGCGTATGTCATTCATGAATGGTTACTCGGGGTACAATCAAATCTAGATGTTCCCTGATGACGAAAAGCATACATCATTTCAAACACCAATCGGCACATACTGCTACATAGTCATGCATTTCGGTTTAAAGAACGCTGGCGCCACCTATCAAAGAGCTATGAACATCATTTAGAGACAGCCTGTGCAAGACAGTGGAATGCTACGTCGACGACATCGCCGTCAAAAGCCGCTCTAAGGAAGATCATCTGCATGATCTGAGGACAGTGTTCGACCTGATGCGAGCGCACAATTTGAAAATGAATCCCACAAAATCCTTCTTGGGCGTATCCTGTCACGCCCCAGAACTAGAATACTGGAGAGCGGGGGCGAACATAGCCAGCTACGTATATTGAAATGAAGTCCATCTCGCTATACGGTCACGGCTGTCTAGATATGAGGGTTTACTACAAGCCAACAGTCTCTTAAGGTCAAGCCTATTGTCTCAATCTCAAGCAAGTAATATAAGTACAAGATGTTTGACCACAAAATGTACAATAAAAGGCGTCCCAAATATTATATATTCAGTTGATCATGAAGCTAGTCGTACAAAATACGAGCACTAGCAAGAGTTTAGTCATACATGATCAACCCTAGGATCTGGCAATCATGTTTACAGCCCGTAGGCAGACAGTAAGTAAATGTGCATCGAGCTAACAGGTGCTCGTCGGCTAAACGCCTCAAAAGAATAATTTTACAATAGAGTGAGTGAAACAAAATGGAAAAACCCATTTGTAGCTCGGGTTCCTTCTAGTCGCCACCATCGGACTGGAGGTTCGGTAGATCCTCGGATGTTACTCCGAAATTTGGCCACACAAAACCAGCTGGGTCAAACCCCAGAAAGAGCAAGTGCCACAAAGGAGGCCATGAAATAAGAACAAAACCAGCAGATCAGAACATAAGAAATTGGAAGAAAAGTACTAGTAAATAAGAGTACAACAAGACAATAAACGACTAGGGACATGGAACCATTCCGGAAGCCAGGTTACAACCCGTAAACCAAACAAGGACCGAGGTTGTAACCCTTCGCCTGAATAGCACCTTGTCTCTACCCATTTATTGTTAAAGATAAGCAAAACAATCATGTTCAGGAGGACCAGGTACTGGGACTAAACAAGACTTAGACAGGGCTAGACAACATCCATTCACAAGCGGCCAAGCAATTACTACGGCTTACTACTTTAACTAACTAGGGTTATCACAAGCCTAATTACTAACAAGATGCAAGTAAGAATTTTCCAGTCCCAAGCCCTGCAGACCATCCAGTTATCCTTCCGCGGGTTGAGAGTATGGTTGGGTACATCGTCCAGGAGACGGTATACCCTCAGGTGACTTAGAGGGTGCAACACATGACAGTGTGCTGGAAATGTGCTCTACTCGTCGGCAAGCTACAAGTCCAATTAAAGCGCCCAGATAACGAGATTGCCTGTGACTGGAAATTCTCTATGAACTATAGTTTGATCTAATCATTAGCCTAATCCAGATTCAGTGTAAATCCATGACCGTGGGAACCAGGGAGTCACATCCTAGACATGATGCAAGACAAGACAGGTGGATTGTACAAGCAAGCAAGCAGGAACGCCCACGGTGTCAGAGTTGGTTATACAAGTCAAGTTACAAGTTACAAGTCAAGTCAAGTCCGTGCGCCGCCACGGGCCACTATCAAGTTATCAGGTTACAAGTCAAGAATGCACCCCATCGGGTCATTTTCCAGAAAATCAGGAAGTACTAGGATCATAAATCGTAGAAATTACGAAAACCGTACTAGTCACATCAATACTGAAAATCGTGCCAGGTCGTGTTGGGGTCAAGGTAGTCGTGCTGTGTAGAACAAGATCTCAAAACCTAATCCACAAAAGAGAAGCCAAGTCCAAGAAATAAAACCAAATCATCATGGGCCAGAGGGTTGCGCAGGGGTGGATGGCGCAGGGTTGGTTGGCGCAGGAATGGTTGGCGCAGGAGATGGAGGGTGCGGGGTTGGCTGGCGCAGGAGATGGAGGGCGCATGGGTCCAAGTGCGCGGGGAGCCAACTGCGCAGGGATGACCTGCGCAGGGGTATAGGTGGCGCATGATCGGACTGCGCATGGATGGATGGCGCATGAGCAGACTGCGCATGGATGGATGCGCGCTGGGGTTGGGCGCAGTTCGCTAAGGGGCAAGCAGCGCGGTCGGCGATGCGCTAAAGAGCGCAGGCCGAGAGGGGATGTGCAGTCCAGCACTGCGCTAAAGAGCGCAGGCTGCAGTCTTCGTCTCCAGGCCGAGAGCAAGCATCAAGAACACTAAAAATTTCATTCTTCATATCTTGGTCAAATCAAAGCCAAATCTAGATTTTCAAAGTTCTAATTTGAGTAAAATTGAGTTCTCTTCCACATGGAAGCACCAAAACCCACAAAAACCCAACTAAAATAGATCAAAACCATGTAAATCTGAAAATAGAGAAAACTTAGATCTAGAACAAAGGAGACTCCAAATCACAAAATGTCAAGTTGTAATGTTGATCTCCATGGCCTAATCTAGCTAATGGACAAATAAAATAGGGTTCTCATGTGGTGGCATGGTGCACTTGCCTATGGGTGTTGGTGAGTTGTGTAGAGGAAGGAAGAAGAAGGAGATGGAGAAAATAAATAGAAGAGTTATGAGGAGAGAGAAAAGGTTGGTAGGGTTTTAATGAAGGTGGTTATGTTGTGTTGAGGGTGGTGCATAGGCTAAGGTGTTCCAAAGGCATGTTGAACCAAACCAACCCAAACCAAACCAATTCTCGCCAACAAAATAAAACCAAGTCAAGTCAAAACCCGTTTTTACGAGAAAACCAAAATCTGCAAGCTGAGCCAAAATACAATTACAGGCCAGAATCTGAGAAAAATAAAATACATATCCAAGATACATGCAGGCTTAATCAACATACGTGTTCTGAGATATGGGTGTTACATATCCAACGGGAAGTTCTTGGGTTTCATCATTACCTCCCAGGGTATCCACGTAGACCCTGAGAAGACGAAGGCAATCATGGAGATAGATCCCCCGGGAAATCTCCGTAAACTCTGAGGCCTTCAAGGGAGGCTAGCCTACATCAGGAGGTTTATCTCCAACCTCTCCAGACGATGTCAGCAGTTCACCCACCTCATGAAGAAGGGCGTTTCATTCATGTGGAATAAAGAATGCCAGCGCACCTTCGACAACATCAAAGAATATCTGACGAACCCTCCAGTCCTGGTAGCCCCGGTTGCTGGAAGACCATTCCTACTCTATGTACGAGCAATGAAACATTCTTTCGGTGCTCTGTTAGCACAAAACAACGAGGCAGGCCATGAGCAAGCTATATATTACCTCAGCCGAATGATGATGGGACCTGAACATCGATACACTGTCGTGGAGAAAGAGTGACTTGCTCTGGTTTTCGCCATTCAGAAAACTCGACACTACGTCACGGGACAAACCATCTATGTCATATCAAGAGTCAACCCCCTCAGGATCTTCATGACTAAACCAGGTGCACTCAGCTCTCGCCTCGCTACCTGGATAATATTACTGTCCCCCTACCACATGATTTTTATCCCGTAAAAGGCTGTTAAAGATCAAGCTCTGGCAGACTTTTTAGCAGCTCATCCAGGTTCGGAGTCAACCAAAATAGACGAAGAGATTCCAGACGAGGTCGCTAATTCAAATATGGCCTCCCACGATACCATATGGCGAATGTTCTTCGACGGCGCTTCTATAACTGGGCCCAAGGGCAACCTCATCACTGGAGTTGGAGTAGTACTGATTTCTTCCACCGGGCTAGTGATCAACCGAGCTTATTCCCTCACAGAGTCCTGCTCAAACAATGTGGCCGAATACAATGCTTTGTTCATTGGCCTCCGACTTGCAAAAGAGCTGGGGGTAGAGCACCTTGAAGCATACGGCGATTCGCAGCTAATCGTCAATCAAATTCGGGGCTCATACGAAGTGCGTCATAAAGACATGATCCCCTATCACCAAATAGCGATTAATATCATCTCGTCCTTGGAAGGGTTCTTCATAGAACACATTTCTAGGCTCCAGAACATTGAAGCCGATGCCCTAGCAGGCCTCACCGCTTCCTTAGCAGTTCCGAATCATGCTCATCATCTGATTGACGTCATAGGCCGTGAGTTGGTTTGTCCTAGGAATAATGATCAATGTGTTGAGAGTTACTCCGCGCTGACAGTCGACGAAGCACCAGATTGGAGACAACCATTGATTGACTTCGTAGTCTACGACATCCTGCCAGAGAATCCGATGGAAGCCACTTCTTTCAGAAGACGTTCCCTCATATTCTTCTACGATACAGAGACGAAAATGCTATATCGGCGATCATACGATGGATTACTGCTTTAATGTCTGTCAAATATAGAAGCCAAAGAAGCCGTGCGTGAAGCTCATGATGGCATCTGTAGGGCCCATTAGCCTGGCCCAAAATTACAGGATCGCCTTCAAAGAATAGGCTATTACTGGCCCACGATGGTTGCAGATGCAATAGACTATGCATGAAAATGCAAAGCCTGTTAAGTCCACGCAGACTTCATTCACCATCCATTCGAGTTTCTACATCCGACGGTAGCATCCTGGCCATTCGAAGCATGGGGAATGGACATCATTGGTCCGATCACTCCACCTTCGTCCAGAGGACATCGCTTCATACTCGTAATCACAGATTAGTTCTCCAAATGGGCGGAGGCTATTCCGCTGGCAGAAGTCAAGACTTCAAACGTGATCAGCTTCCTCAAGCATCACGTCATCTATCGCTTCGAACTTCCCCGAAGGATCATCCATGATAATGGTCCACAGTTCGCAAGCCACGCTTTCTATCGGTTCTGCGACAAACATCGAATCCAGAATATTGTTTCAACACCATACAACCCGACGGCCAATGGTCTAGCTAAAGCATTCAACAAAATAATCACCAAGCTTCTCAAGATGTTCGTGTCATCAAACAAACGCGACTGGAATGAAAAGCTTAGCGAATGCTTATGGGCGTACCGTACTACAGTACGGGCTGCCATCGGGAACACACCATTCTCTCTGGTATACGGGAGTGAGACAGTTCTCCCCTGGAAACTCAAATTCCCCCGCTCCGCGTCGCCCTCACCTATCAGTTGACAACAGATGATAATCACCATCGCCGACTACAAGAGTTGGAAGCCCTAGATGAGAAGTGCCTGTTAGCTCAACAGCGAATCGAGCTGTACCAAGCACGTATCTCCGGAGCCTTCAACAAAAAGGTTAAAATCAGAACATTCCAAGTAGATGATCTCGTTCTGGCAGTTCAGAGGCTGATGGTTATGACTCACAAAACCGTCGGCAAGTTCCAGCCAAAGTGGGAAGGCCCGTTCATCATCGATGCTGTATTCTCCAATGGAGCTTACTGCCTCGCAAAACAAAATGGAGACTTGCTCATGTTGTCCATCAACGGCATGTTCCTAAAGAAGTATTACGTCTGAAACGACATCTGCCTGGGTGTTGAGTTATGTGTCCTGTGGTACCGCTGAATTCATATCCCGACTACAAATTTCCAAGATGATGAGTCATTTACCCTGTGTTACCACTGAACTCACACCCCGACTACAAAATTCCAAAATGATGAGTTATGTACCCTATGGTACCGCTGAACTCACATTCCGACTACAAATTCCCTAAATTATCGAGTTACGTACACTTTGGTACCGCTGAACTCACATTTCGACTCCAAATCTCCCAGATTGTTGAGTTATGTACCCGCAAGTACCGATGAACTCACACTCTGGTCACTACAAATAAATCTATATCGTCTATCTTAGGTAGTAAGTCATGTATGATCATACCTCTGAACTTTCCTCCTAAAAGAGCTCCCTCCTTATGCTCCAATACCCGCACTCTCAGTGCACAAAAAGGGTAACAGATCCACATATTCTCCGAAACAGCCACGTCGATGCTACCTCTGAGTTATTTCCCTTCCATCAAAAATAAACCACCCCGCACATAGAATATCCACGTCCTCATTACCTCTGAGTTGTTCTATGTACCCTTCATGGAGCCCACTCCTGCCATGTCCTCATTACCTCAGAGTGGGAAGGCTCCATCGAAGAAACCCTCATATTTACCCTGTCCTCATTACCTCTGAGTAAGTATGTTGGTTCTCTCTCGACTTATTATCTATACCAAAAAAACCCTAGGGTACGCCAAGGATAATAGGCCCACAAATATCCACTGTTGACCACAAATTTTCTCAGTTGACCACAAATGTTCTCAGGTGACCACAAATGTCCTCTGTTGTCCGCAAATTCCTTATTTTGTCCCGGGAGCCCAACTGCTCCATGGCATTCTTTCTCCCGATACCGAAAACTTCTATGGACACCTCACTGTGGAATTTTCTAAGTATTCCTATCAAACTTGTTATCCGTACCTGAAACCAAGGTATGCCAGAGGTAGCAAGTCCACAGACAGTCCTCGAGTGGGGCAAATACCACAACACCACAAACGCAATAAAAAATACAAATAAAGGGTAGAATAAAGCATACTCTTTTATTTGAAAGTTAAAAGTACTACATGTTCTGGGGATCACGTCCCCATCAAGAAAGAAAAGGAACGAAAATAAAAGAAGGAAAAAAGCCGACTATGGTTCGGCGATACACAATTCCATGAGACGATCCCTCAGCAAGACAGTCAACCGCTCGAATCTCTGTCTGGCCCGACGCTCGGCCTCCTGAGCCAGCCGTTCCGCATCTTCTAGGTGCTCATGCGCCCGCCAGCCATCCTCGAGTTTCTTCAAAGCACGCTCCAGACCAGCAGAAGCTCGGAAGACCTTTTCGGCTTCATGGACGATCAGCTCTTTATCCGCACGGGAAACTTCAAGCTCAGACTCCAAGAAGGCCAGTTTCCTCTGGAGTTCGAGGATCTGCTCCCTTGTATCAGTTATTCCGCGAGAGGCGGCCGCTTCCCGAGCTATACAATCCTCGCTCCTGTGGCTCAGCTGATCATACAGAAGAGATAGGTCGCCGAGGTCCTTTACTATAGTCGGCTTGGACTTATTTCGTGTAGCCCTTACCTTCTCCAGGACAGTGGTAGGGAAATCCCGCTCCTGATCTATTACTGCAGACAGATCAGCTTGCCTCAGCACTTGAAACTGGGCCACGAGCTGATCAGCCTCTAACAATTTGGGTTCCAGAAGCGCAACTATCCCTGCCCCACCAGGGAGGGCTTTAAGAATATCAATTTGGCCTCGGGAATATTGTCGGGCCAAAGCAAAGGGGGTCCCCCGCTCCACAGCTGCTTCGACCCCTCTCTTCAAGTGACGGTAGAAACTGTCAACTATATCCTGCGACGCCTCATCTAGAACTTTCATAGAGGACGGCGTTGGAGAAAGTGTAGTTGGCAGTGTCGAAGGAGATACGCGAGAACCTACCGCCCCTGCCACCAGGGAAACAAATTCTGAACGAAAAGACGCATGAATAGCAACTAACTCCTCCTCCGCGACCCAGAGAACCTGGATACTCGACAAGGAAGATAGGTCGACCACCGAAGCTACATGAGCAGAGGAGGACGTAAGGACCATTACTCCATGCCTCGGCTGTGTCGCCATCTGATCTCCCGAGCTCGATCCAGCGGGAGGCCCCTTAATATAAGTCGAAAGAAGAGGGGGCACATTCCCTCCCACCAGATTCCCGCTAGTAGAGCCTTCCCCGACAATATCCGTCATCGGTAGGGAAGAGGCAGGACCTGTATGTCCAGAGAGCAACCATCAATCAACGTAACCCGACGGATGTGATGATAGAGCAAATGGGCCTCCTCAATAGTCCAATTTTGGCTTATCTTACCAGGCGAGGGTTGTGGAGGCTGAGGCTTGCTCACAGCCGCCATTGTCCCCTCACCGGTAACCTCTAAGCCGAATTCAGCTGGCTCTTCTGCCCCAGCCGCCCCAGAAGGAGATACGACTGGATCAGTGTCACCCGGCTGAAATTCAACGGTCTCGGGGACGGGTTCAGCGGAGCCCCCATCGCCCTGTGTCGAGGCCTCAGCGATGTGAGATCCCTCAGCCGCCGCTGAGAGGGCCCCGGCAGAAATAATCTCGGCACATATGTCACTAATTAAAGTATTCATGGCCGAATTGGCTTCAGAAACAGCGGCCAGTTCTCGAGAGCCCGACTCTTCTGACACCTACAAGAGGAAAAAAAATGATTAAAATCAAAATTCAAAGGAAGAACTGAATAAAGATGGTAGTAACTCGATTTACCTCCGAAGAGGGGTCGATGTCCTTGCCTCTCTCCTTTATAGTTAGCTTGCGACGTCTGATCGCAGCCCGTTTCCAAGAGTAAGGAATGCCGCCAACAGGGAAGATTTGCCTGCTACATTTCCATACAGGACCAGGTGCAACAGGCGGCTGATCCACCACCATCTCATTTGGCACGACAGGTGGCTGATCCGCCACCATCTTATCTGACATAACAGGCGGTTGATCCGCCCTGACATCTTCCACCGGAGGGGAAGAGTTATCTACATCGTGCTCGTCATTCTCTTCGTCCGTAGTTCTGGACTCCAAGTCAGGCACAGGAACCGCATTCGCCCTCCTCTTCCTCGTCTTAGACCCCTTGGGCTTCTTTGCTAAGCCAGTATCCACGATGAAGCTGGCACTCGGGTCAAAATTAACTGGAGGCTTGCTTGCCGTAACATGATATAAGGCCATCATATACAAAATCTCTTATGGCACCTCACCATCAGGGACTGAAAAGGTGGTTCGGGTATGAACCGTGTCGTAATAATGCCATGCCCTGATACCATCCAGGACGCTACCTTCAAAGCCCAGGCAAGAGCTGGGACTGTCAAAGAATAGCTGGCTATACCCGAACTGGCGGAAAAACCTGCTGGACAAGTAGGGCTCCAGGTAGACGTTGTTGCGATTACGAAATACTAGGTACGCTGGACGGATATTACGCAGCCAAAGGAGCATTTTCTCAGGTAAGAGGAGAGGAGGTTCGGTACCATCAACATGTAAGCTCCTCACTTCTTCAGCAGTAAAACGAGGCACAGACACAAAAAAGTCGTATTTGTCCACTGTCGCCGGCGCTCTCCGACAGGCTGGCATGGTGCTGTACTCCCAGGGCTGATGGTGGAATCAAAAAATAAAGCGTCATCAGCGTAACGCCATCTTCTGCTCTAGGCCTCATCAAAGACCGGTTGTGCATTAACATCCACCCTATCAGATAATGGTATGGCAGCTCTATGCGTTCAAAATCTATCACCGTGTCACGAGCGATGACCTTGGAAGAAAAGACGCGAAGGCCATGGTGTATACTGCATACCATGACCGGAAGAAGAGCCAGCTTGGCCCCAAAGACCATCTTTATGGCAGGAAGGATAAAATGGCGACTGATCCTCTCAATAAAACATGCCCCTCCGGAGACTACGTAGTTCCGTAGCCACACCATCAGGAATCCCGCCAAAAGCCCCTTCTCCGACAGTCGCTGAGTACCATGATAAAAATAACTAAAGGAGTCGGTTTTACTCCCAAATGTGTCGTCCGTGGACCTCAATCTCTTAGCAGTTGACACCAAGTTTTGTACCTCCTCATGAGTTTGAGGATCTCGGGAAGAAACCCGGCCTGAGGCGCCTAGTATAAAAAGGTATGAGACCCAGGTGGTGGTGTGAGGAATGCTCCCTTCCGAGCTACCATCCTTCTTGATAGCCGTCTGATGACAACTACTATAGTGACATAACAATTCTCGATACACGGCAACAAAGCCCGGGAACTGCCGATCCAAATCCTCGAGCTCTTCGCTCGTAGGGGTGTACACTCCAAAGACTTCTTCCCACCACGGCAGCTTGGAGATAACGTACATCTCGTGGAGAGCGAGTCCCAGCTCCCCTCCCGGTGTGAAGAAGGTTCCCGTCCGCCGGTTGTACATCTCCAGAAGAGCCATGAACAAAGGCTTATTTATGGGTAGACCATGACAGGTGCCCCAAATGGCGTAGTAGAGGCCGATCTCACGCAGGAGAGTCACATATTTTTGTAGAATCCACGTGGTCAGGTTGGCCCACATAAGGATAGGGTTTAACCAGTTCGGCAACGCCAACCGGCCGACGGGATACAACCCTTTGCGAGCAAGCTGGTTCAAGAAGGTATCAACCTGAGAGAATGAGAAATTGGGACCCATGACGTTTATAAAGGTACCCGGAGCCAGTCCCATCACGTACGACTGACCGGTTCCCTTCCCGCATATGCTGACCCTAAATTCCTATTGTAATGGATGTTTCCCACAAACATTCCCGACTTGCTTGGAGTCAAGGAGTCTACCATCTTTTTGTCTAGCGGTAGCATATTGAACCAAGACAGAGAAAATGACGCTCTATAGGAGGGATATGGATCTCCACCCCGTCAAGAGTAAAGTCCCAGCTCTCGGATATATCCAGCACCCGGGTGTTCTTTACAGACAAGGCATCCCCAAAGAGGAACGCAGGCTTCAGGTATTTCCCCTCCAATTGCCCTGAGTTCATCATGGCGCAGAGGAAGTAAAAGGACTGTTTCTTGATAGCAGTCAGCCTCTCCAAGGGCTCTTTTGGGAGCTGGTTCGTCACATACTCGACTATGTGGTCATATCGATAGCCCATAGCCGATTGGGCGCAACCCACCAGAGGCTCTCCTGCCGCATTAACTGGCAGATTCACTGAAGAAGGAAAGAAAGAAATAAATCAAAAGATGGCTAAAACGAAACTACTGAGTGCTTTGGCTTACATGAGCTTATGCGGCTCTATTTAAAGACGAGCTTATGCGGCTCTATTTAAAGACGAGCTTATGCGGCTCTGTTTAAAGATGAGCTTATGCGGTTCTGTTTTAAAAGAGCTCATGTGGCTCTATTCAAACATGAGCTTATGCGGCACTGATTAGTGTAAGCTTAGGCGGCTCTGTTTAGCGTGGGATTATGCGGTTCTACTTAGCGGAGCATTATGCGGCTCATTTCAGAGGAGCTCATGCAGCTCGATTCAGCACAGCCTTATGCGGCCCAATCCAGACGAGCTTATGCGGTCCTGTTTAAAGGGAGGCTTCATACGGTTCGATCAAGAGAGACTTATGTAGCTCTGTACGACGGGTCATTATGCGGTTCAGTTTGTGAAGTGCCTGCGCGGCTACTAGACAAACCCCCATGCGGCTCGGACATGGGGTATACCCCCATGCGGCTCGGATGTAGGACATACATGCGATCGATACAATTTGAACAATTCGATGAAGACGAGGGACGCATTAAAAGTTTGTGCATAAAGCATACAACAGAGCCATCTTTGTTAGGGTTTCGAAGTATACGATCCGCCCAAACCCTTACCAGCAATGGTGGGGTGAACGTCGGGGTAAACTTCAGGCGCCGGGGCTGACGAAGAAGCCACTCCCTTTCCCTTCGTCGCAGCCTTGGAAGACTTGGTGGCCATTGTTGATTGATGAGCGAAGAAGGAAGACGAAGGCAGCAACTTAGGGCAAGAAGAGTTGAAGACGAGAGAAAGTAAAGAAGTCTCCCCGTTCCACAAACCCTCTTATTTATTGGCAGACAAAGGGGGGCTCATGAACCGACGGCCGCTTCGATCCGCGTGTTGTATAAAAAACAAAACTGACTCTTCGTTCATCGAGGAAAATTCGGATATTTAAAACCGACCCTTGGGATCCTACCCCAAAAGATGGCTTTAAATCTGAAGCAAATCAAGAGTAATTAATGAGACGTACATGTGGCAGGGAGTCTATGTGGCCAGACAGTCTATGCGGCCAGAAATGACCCATGCGGCTAAGAAGTCCATGCAGCCAGAACATCCTATGCGGCTAGGAAGTCCATGCAGCCAGAATGTCCTATGCGGCTAGAAGAGCTTATATATAGCCATGCTTCTTATTCAAAGTATTTCAATTTTTCAAATTGAAAACTTTAAAGGGGTCTTATAGAAGCATGGAAAAAGACAAGGAAAGCCCATGCGGCTCAAAACAGAAGGAGCCTCATGCGGCTCATAAGTCCTTCAGGATCCCATGTGGCTCACAAACAGAAGGAGCCTTAGGCGGCTCCAAAAGTCCTTCATGCAGCTCGGATGGGTCCACGCCACATGGCCTCACGTTGTCCGATCCGACAATTGGCCATAAAGCAGCGGCTTGAATTAATTGCTCTGACGGCAGCTCTAACAAATGACAGCTCTGACATAAAAAATCGAAATAATGACTCTGACATGATGGTGTGTTTCTAGGGAAAAGAAGAAAATCTTTTCATACAGCTGGCATGAACCACTAAATCCTAAAGCTTCCTATGCGGCTGCCACTCCTATGCGGCTGACACCCCTATGCGGTTGCTATTTTCATGCGGTTGCTCTACTCATTCGGTTGCCTCCTTCATGCGGTTGCCACCTTCATGCGGTTGTTTCCTTCATGCGGCTGCCCCTTCATGCGGCTGTCCCCTTCATACGGCTGCTACCTTCATGCGGCGAGGAGTGTGGGGGCCACCCATATGCGGTTTATTTAGAGACCGTACTCATGCGGCTCTGTCAGGACATCCCACTCACGACAGTTGAGACACGTGGAGGTCCTCATACACGTGGCGATCCTCATGACAGTTGAGACACGTGGTTGTCTTATCCCCTCGGAGTTATGGCTGCTCGTAAATCATAACAACCAGATTTAGTGCAATCACCATTATTACTCAGATCAAATCAAATTAATTGCAATCAAACAGAATTAACACGTGGCAGGAGATCCAAGTTTATCACAAAGATTCATGGCAATCAGTATTAATTGCCCATACGGATTTGGTACAATCAAAAATTAATTGCTCAAATTTGATGCAATTAAGATTAATGGTCCAGATTATTGGCCGCCGACTTTTCAAGGGGCAATCATTGCAAATCCTAATGATCACATCCCACTCCTATAAATAGCAAGGTGCCATTCCCTTGCGAAAGGATCCAGAAAAAAATATAGCAAGGTGCCATTTCCTTGCAACAGAGATTCTCTCCACCCGGCTGGACACACAGAGAGACAAAGGCACGCACAGAAGAGTCTTTCCACACATCTCGAGAGCATTTCTTCATCAGAGCCAAGGCTACGTCCGATCGTCCAAGGAGTAAGGCAGAGCTATCGTCGCTTTTCCGAGCCTCTACCGTCATCCCCCAAAATCAAAAATAAACAATCGTACTTAGATTGCTGTACGTAGGTTTTCATTCCTAGGCTTTCTTTGTACGGACGAGTTTTTATTGTGAGTCTAAGTTCAGTCCTTCTATAAAATTATTCTGTACTTTTACAATCAATGGCAAACAAGAATATGCGTGTCGGACCATACCGAACTTAGAAAAAAAATTAGACGGAGGCCCACTATGCGAAGTACTTGTTACATCCTGGAAGCAACAAGATTTACAAGGACTTGCGAATAATCTTTTGGTGGCACGACATGAAGATGGACGTGGCAACTTTTGTGTCATAGCGCATGGCCTGTCAACAGGTGAAGGCCGAGCACCAAAGACCAGGTGGAGAGCTACAGAACCTCGACATTCCAGTATAGAAGTGGAACGATATCTCTATGGATTTTATCGTGGGCCTTTCGAAGATGCCGCAGGAAAATGATACGATTTGGTCACTGTCGATCGATTGACCAAATCCACTCATTTCATCGCTATCAAAGTATCATGGAGCGTCGATCGATTAGCTCATATCTATATCAATGAGATTGTCCGACTCTATGGGGTACCTTCCACAATCATTTTAGACAGAGATTGGCGGTTCTTGTCACATTTTTGGATGAGTCTGCAAGCGACGATGGGCACTAAGCTAAACTTTTAGCTCCGCGTACCACCTGCAAATCGATGGCCAGACAGAAAGGATGAATTAGATCCTAGAAGATATGTTACGTCTGTGTGTAATAGATTTAAAGACTAGTTGGGACACGCAATTGCCGCTTGCAGAGTTTACATACAACAATAATTATCAATCAAGCATCTAGATGGCTCCCTACGAGGCGCTTTACGGAAGGAAGTGCCGATCTCCGATTTGTTGGGACGAAGTCGAAGAGCGACATGTGCTCGGGCCAGAATTAGTCGAACAAGCCGTTGAGAAGGTCCGCATGATTCAAGATAGACTCTATATTGCTCAAAGTCGACATAAAAGTTATGAAGATACTCGTCGACGACCGTTAGAGTTCTTGGCCGGGGACCATGTGTTTCTGAAGATGACGTCGATGCGAGGCGTCATGCGATTCGGAGTAAAGGAAAAGCTAAGTCCAAGATTTGTAGGCCCCTTTGAGATTCTCGAAAGAGTGGCGGCAGTTGCTTACCGGATTGTGCTACCTCCTATCCTGGCTGAAGTGCACGACGTCTTCCATGTCTCCCAACTCTGGAAGTACATGCATGACCCAAGTCATGTGGTTAGCTTTGATCAGTTGGAGTTGTGCGCCGATCTATCATACTCGGAAGAGCCCGTACAAATTTTGGACTATAAAAAAGATCCTGCAGAGCCGATCGATGTCCTTGGTTCGCGTACTCTGATGCAACCATTCAATTTAGGAGTCGACGTAGGAACTAAAGGCAGAAATGAAGGAGAAGCACCCTTCACTTTTTGCCGACGAAGGTCAGATCCTTATTCTTAAGTTTCGGGACAAAACTTTTTCTTAGTGGTATATTATGTAGTACCCCGCTCCCGTTGGAGCGAAGCACTATGTAATAGGCTCGTGACAAGTCAGACATGGTCAAGAACATAGATGGCTAGTCTGACTCAGCGACGAGTTTGGTATACGAAAACCATGGCATCAATAAAATCGATTTAGACGAATGATATGAGTACCGTTCCAACTAGTGGATCGACTACTGCTGGAATAAGTCCTAGATGTAATGGACTGTATCTTGGCGAATAAACTCTAAAGATAGCGACGCAAGCGGTCTGCTATTGGTTTTGTTGGTGTCTTGCCTTTCTGAATGAATTGTTGCTTGGGTTTGATAAGTGTGCTTTCTCGTCGATTTTTGAGTACGTCTTTAGAAATTTTGAAGGAGGGATTCTAATTTGATGCTTATGCCATTGCAGGAGTTCATGTAATTGAAGTTTGACTATCGTGAAGCGATCTCCTACTCTCGGTGCAATATTTCTAGGTGGGTGGTTCTTCGGCCCCTTCTTTTCTACTCCTTTTTGCCAACAAATTCTTAAAGTTTAACGTTCAAATCGATGATGCTAATTGGATGTATGATTTGCCACTAAGATCAAGAACTTGGGATAATTATATCAACTTAGAGAAATTAACTCCAAATTATAAGTTTTACACCAAAAAGAGAAAAGGTAAAGTTCTAGGAAAGAGAAAGAATTTATTCATGTTCTGCAAAACATAATAAAAAAATTGGTTGCAGTATATTATGCCTCGGAGGATTTGGTGCCTATGGGATGCTAAATCAAAACATACGGCTTCGGGAAAAAGAACACTTGCACGAGTAGAAATGATTATGTGGTTCAATAATGTCTGCGCTATGCAATTTGTTTCATACATATTAA
The DNA here is from genome assembly GCA_029216955.1 of Iris pallida. Lineage (NCBI taxonomy): Eukaryota > Viridiplantae > Streptophyta > Magnoliopsida > Asparagales > Iridaceae > Iris > Iris pallida. Next base: position 510,683 of record JANAVB010043419.1, on the reverse strand, counting down.
ACTGTTCATACATCGCATGGTCATCGATGACTTGTGCACAAGATAAGCTTTCCTCGAAACGGTACCCGGGGCGCTGGGGCCGGATCGGCATAGGAGAAAATTATGGAATCGTGTTTCGGCACGAGGCATTGCGAGACCTCAAGTTAAGCTCGCAACCTGGACAGGTATGGCGCGTCGTAATGCTACGTAATCATTCTTCATGGTGTCGATATCACCAATGACCGTATATAAGATAGATTGTATGCTTACCTATTGTCTTGTGCAGGTGGTAAGTATTATATCTATTTTGTGCAGTAAAGGAGCACGACCATAGTAAAATAAGTTGAGATTGGTTATGTTGTTTATTGTTTAAAATGTATCTTCGATATGAACTGCAAATCATATAGTTCTAAAAAGAAAGATCACTTCATATGCTAGAATCCTTAATAAGCAGTGTCGATTTAGACGAGTGGGTTCATCCCATCCACTAGCAAGTGTGCTAACCTCTAACTCCCCAGGTGATGAGCACGCTACGGGAGCTCGAGACTAGACTGAATCTGAAGAATGGGAGACAGCCCAAAGTTCTCCTATTTTAAAGTATTTTGAAGCCCAATTCAGATCGAAGGCTTTTGTTCAAATGTATAAAGGGGCATGAATGTATGGAACGATAAGGCAGTTCGTCGAGAGTTTTTCTTTTGTGTTTCCAAAGATGTAGCCACAACGGCATATGTAATGTAAAAATGACCTTGTACATACTTGCAAGTTTTATGAATGAAAAGCTAAGTTCCTTTCTATTATGGGTCTTCAACTCTACACTGTTTAATTTCAATTCGTCGTCTCAAAAAATTTCAAGTGCACGTTATTGCCTTGTACTAGTCTAATAAAGACTTGTACGGCATCACATCCCGACTCGTGGGAATCAATTTTATCTCGAGTCAAGGCAAGGACGACCGATTTGGCGAGTCGGGGTGTGACGACTCTTTTCCATACATATCGGACAAGACATAATACCATGAGTACTCTACCCCGATAACATCCTGTATGCTAGAAAATTATTGATGGTCCACATCAGCATCGCTCTCATTTGAAAATTCTACTCCAACGATATATCATATGTTTGAACACCGAACTATCACAATTGTTTCAACTCGTCCACCAACGGCTGTAAGTAGATATCGAAGTTTTTTTGGATTTTTTAGACCAGGTATGATAATTGTCAAGAACATATAAGCAGTCTTCATGCACATCTATGGTGGTAGATTGTAAGGGGTCAAAATCATCGGCCAATAAGAGTACTGAGACCTCGACTATCCGAAAGGAGTGAATTCATCAGAACATAAAGCCAACCGAACATTCCTAGGCTCCGCAGCAAATCCAGGATGACATCGATCAAAATGCTTCCATGCCTCTCCATCGGATGGATGAGATAATTCTCCTTCATCCATCTTCTGTTCTTTGCTATGCCATGTCAGGTGTTCTATAATATTCAAGGACATATACAACCTATGTATCCTCTTTGTGATCGATAAAAACTGCATGTATTTGTAGGGCATACAGTTGATTTTTCTTTGCCCCGAATTGACTTGTACCGATCCTAGTGACAGAAAATGCATCTGTTTTTACCATTGTTCTCCTTATAATACAACATGCAGCCGTTTCGACAATAATCTATCTTTTTATGGCCGAGTTTTCGTATCATCATTGACTTGTAAAAGTTTTCTGGCAAGTCCTTCGCTTCTTTTGGTAGCAATTTTCTAACAAACTGAATTATCCAGTCGTAGCATTCCTGCGATAAGTTAAAATCAGGCTTGAGGTTCAACAGTCGCATCACTACCGATAGGACAGAATGAGAATCACAACCCGGATATAACAGAGTATCGGCATGCTTGAACATATCATAGAACTCTTTTGCATCCGGATTCAGATCCTTCGGATCAAAACTTGGACCGGCCGCATCAAATACTAACTCACGTGCCAAGTTACGATGTCGATATTCGAAGTGATCTCCAAGAGTGGACTCTTTCACCTCCGTATTGAAGGAGGACTGATATTGTGGAACCAAAGGTTCTCCTTGAGCCGTCCACTCATTGTAGTTCGGTACGAAACCTTTTTTGTAAAGGTACTCTCTCACGAGATCTACCTCTTTGAATGGTATATTATTACATTTGACACAAGGGCACTTTATGAGCCTCTCGCCCATGAATAAGGTTGGCTACTGGCGTATCTCAGAAATTCCTCGAAGCCTTCCTTGAAATCCTTCGTCATCCGATCTTGCTTTCATGTCGCCGATTGTATATCCACGAACAGTCAACTAAGTATCAACTTATTGCTTTTCTTACACGTGAATGATTCTGTATTTATCATATGTAATCGAACAATATTGATTAGATACAAATTAATGAGATACTCGTGCTAAAAGTCTAAAAAGTTCATATACCATCATGCATGGTAAGGAATAGAGTAGCTAGCTTAAAGCTAGAACAACACATATTTAGTCTTATTTCTTAAGTCAAACTTAAATTTCCAACCCTAATTTTGTTTCATCCCTAATTGTAGAACTCTAAGCTTCCTAACTCCAACCCATTGTAATTTCATCTTTATTTAATAACTCTAATCATAACCCGAGCATATCCCTCAAATATATTTGTTTCCTAAAGAATTTGTATAATAAAAAAGTCAAATATATAGAAGTATGGATCATAGAATTCTCTTTGTCACGCCCCAGTACCGAAATACGGAGACGGACTAGGCCAGCTACTCCATATGAGGTATATAAACGTCATACGGCGATCGTGGCTATCAAGAGACAAGGGGGTGCATGCTACAATCAAGTCTCCTATGGTCGCACAGAGCATCTAGGTCTCAATCAATCAAACAAGAAGCAGTAAATAATGATCATATAAGATAAAGCAGTAAGGCGTCCCCGATGCATCATCAAAATGATCATGGGGATCTAGCTTTATAAGTTAGCTAGCCCAGAGAGTCATAGGTACATAATTGTATTCAGCTGCAGTCTGATTTAATTACAAATTATGCAAGACAAAATATCCAGATTAGCCGGCTAACAGGTGCCGATGGCTAAACGCCAGAACATAAGTAAAGATACTAGAGTGGGAGAGAAGAAACCCACTCAAGCCCCCCGCCAGCCATGCTCCTAGTATGCACCATTGACGTCGGGGAGAAAGTTTGGATCCTCAGGCGCTGCTACGAGATCTGGCCAAACAAAACCAGCGGGGTCAGCCCCGAATAGCAAGTACCACAAGGAAGCACAAAAGAGTGAGATAAAATCTAAGCATAAAATAATAATACTAGTAATAATAAAAGCTTCCGGTCGTAACCTCGGTCCACAGCCTGTCCTAGCACGATAGCCCAACCCAACAACCAAACAAGGACATGGGTTGGACCACGTACCATGACAGCCCATGTCCCTCGGCTACTAATAGAAGTTATAAGGCACAGTCAAGTCAATTTTCAAGCGTCCATTCATTCATGCGGCTTTCTATATTTGGCGGAGTTATCCCCGCGATAATGATTAAAAGGAATCCTCAGATCGTGTCAACCCAGCAGGACTAGCCAAACCATAAGACATATAGTACATTGATTATGTACCTGTCCCCCGGAGGGCTACCGCGCTAAAATATATAACACATAGCTCGTAGGAGTCGGATATAGCCATCCGCTATAAGCGAGTGAAATCATATCCGTGGTGGCCAACCCGACACGTCAGGACTGGGCCTGGGGTGGCTAGTATGGCACGATCTCGGGATTCTTCCCACCCAATGCATCTACCAAGTTAGTTGCCTAGTTAATCCCTAGGTTATCCTCGGAGTTCACATGTCGTGGTCTCATGCTCACTCCCTTATATATCGTACATTGTACGAGTACCCCAAGAAGTGATCCTTACTGGCTCATAGAGTCATACGTATGTACCCCCTTCTTGGTGTAATGCGACATACAACACATACCACGTCATTGCTACTGACCAATCGCTATGTAAATGCTGGACTCTTGGAGGTACTGACAGGTATCACATAGGAACACTTAGCACATAGGATAGCACATCGATGCTCACATAGATTGTAACTTAGTACACACATAGGGTTATCCAGCATACACATAGGAGTTAGATCAGGAATGAGGACCAAAATACAAGAGAAAATAGAACAAGAAGGTACTATGCACTTAGGATATGAAGAGCTCGCTAGACATGAAGATTCTTGAAGCCAAGACAAAGATCTACAACTTTTATGTTGGGAGTTAGGAGAAATTCTGGCCACAATTCAGCCAAATAGGACTTAAAATAGCAAAAAAAAATAGCCAAAATAGGCAATATGCGGCACTATTCAGCACTATGCGGCACTATGCAGCATCCTTATGCTGCTCGGCACTATGCGGCACTATACAGCATACTTATGCGACTGGATACTATGCAGCACTATGCAGCATCCTTATGCGGCTCGGCACTATACGGCACTATACAGCATTCTTATGCGATTCGGCACTATGCGGCAACCTTATGCGGCTCGGCACTATACGGCATCCTTATGTGGCTCGGCACTATGCGACACTATGTAGTATCCTTATGCGGCTCGGCACTATGCAGCATCCTTATGCGGCTCGGCACTATACGGCATCCTTATGCGGCTCGGTACTATGCGACATCCTTATGCGGCTCGGCACTATGCGATACTATGCAGCATCCTTATGCGGCTCGGCACTATGTGGCATCCTTATGCGGCTCGGCACTATGCGGCATCCTTATGCGGCTCGGCACTATGCGGTACTATGTAGCATCCTTATGCGGCTCGACACTATGCTGCATCCTTATGCGGCTCGGCACTATGCGGCATCCTTATGCGGCTCGGCACTATGCGGTACTATGCAGCATCCTTATGCGGCTCGGCACTATACGGCATCCTTATGCGGCTCGGCACTATGCGGCACTATGCAGCATCCTTATGCGGCTCGGCACTATGCGGCACTATGCAGCATCCTTATGCGGCTGGACACTATACATGCGGCACTATTCATCGTCCCTACCAAAACCAGGACTGATGACATAGAAAATATCCAAATATTATTTTGGCCATAACTTCCTCAAAATAAGTCGAAATTCAACTTTTCAAAGGTCAAAATTGTGTAGAATCGAATTTCCTACAACCTAGGACCATTAGTTTTCGAAAATAACCAAGTTTGATAGATCAAAACCATGTAAATACATGAAACCCTAGTTTTAGAAACTTAGATCTACACCAAACAAGTCATTAAAATCAAAAACTCCAAGAACTAAACTTGTAGAGAATGGAAAGAAGAACAATATAGACAAATAATATCAAAAGAAAAATCTAAAATGAAAAATACATAAATCTCCACTTTTGAGCAAGTTGTACTTGCCTAAGGATGGTGGTTGAGGAAAATAAATGGAGGAGTGAATGAGGAGAGAGAGTGAGGAAGAGAATATAAATAGGGGTTGGGTTGGCTTAAGAAAACCCTAACCTCTAAAAATGCTCTAACCATTCCACTAATGACATGCTTAAAAACTATATGCAACCATTAAATATTAATAAATAGAATTATGCAGATGCTAAATATGGGATACCATGTACAAAATTTATGAAAGAATACGTCTATCGGGATCGGGGAGTGACATCTCTATCCTCCTTAGAAAAATTCCGTCCTCGAAATTTCTGCCAAGACAAGATAGAGAAATTCGGGCAAGCAAGATGCAATTACAATATACACAAGCAACCTATCATTAGCAGTCATTGATCATATATTTCAAAATGGTACAAAATATGCATGTAATCGGATTACCAAGGCATGAGGAGAAACATACCTTCTGAGTCGAACAAGTACGGATACCGAGATTTAATCTCGTCCTCGCGCTCCCAGGTTGACTCTTCCGGAGAGTGATGGCCCCAAGCGACACGGACAAGGTTAATAGTCCGGTTCTTAAGCACCTTCTCTCGCCGGTCCAAAATAGACACGGGTTGTTCCTCGTAAGTTAGATCGGTACCAACGACTAACTCCGAATGATCGAGGACATGACTCGAATCCGGGACATATCCACGCAACTGAGATACATGAAACACATCATGTATGCCAGATAGCGAGGGAGGAAGGGTAAGCCGATAAGCAACATCGCCTACCCGAGCGAGAATCTCAAAAGGACCAACGAATCTCGGACTAAGCTTTTCTCGGGTTCCAAATCTATTGACACCCCGAGTAGGCAAAATCCGTAGAAATACTTGGTCACCAACGCCAAACTCTAGAGGCCTACGATGCTGATCTGTCCAGTGTCGGTGTCTGTCCTGCACGACTCGAAGCCGCTCTCTGATCAACTTGAGTGTCTCCACCGTCTGCGTGATCATCTCTGGTCCCAACAATTTTCGTTCTCCCACATCGTCCCATGCCAGAGGGGACCTGCACTTCCTTCCATATAATGCTTCAAACGGTGCCATCTGTATACTTGCCTGATAACTATTTTTGTAAGAGAACTCTACTAAATGAAGATGATCTTTCCAAGTTCCGCCGAAGTCCAAAGTACAAGCCCGTAACATATCTTCCAAGGTCTGAATGGTTCTCTCTGATTGTCCGTCCGTCTGCGGATGATAGGCTGTACTGAACCTCAACTTAGTACCCAAACTTTGATGCAAACTTCGCCAAAAGTGAGAGGTGAACCGTGTGTCTCGATCTGATACTATGCTGACTGGAACACCATGCTGCCTTACAATCTGCTTCATATACATTTTTGCCAGCTGCTCAGTAGACTGTCCTACTCTGAAAGGAAGAAAATGAGCAACCTTCGTGAGCCGATCCACGATTACCCAAACTGCGTTTCGACCGGTAGGAGATCTAGGTAAACCGGTCACAAAGTCCATCGTGATGTGATCCCACTTCTACTCCGAATAGGGCTGAAAATTGAACGAACGAGCTCGAACAAACTGTGTTCGAACTCGGTTCGACTAAAGTATCGAACGAGCTTTATTCGAACCGAGCTCAAGATTGAGCTCAAAAATGGTGTTTGAACTCGGTTTGATTATAGGCTCGAAACGATCGAGCTCGACTCGATTTAGTTCTCGAGCTCGGACGAGCCCGAGCCGAGCCCGAGCCAGGACCGAATAAAAGCTACATTAAACTTGTTGTACGGTTACTCTTAAGCCTTAAAGTTTTTTTTTTGTTGAAATAATTATGCTTTTTACATCACAAATTTAGCATCATATAAATAACAAAAAAAAGTAAATTTTCTAAGACAAAATTTATCAACATCCATAAAAATATATAGCATATATTAGAAAAAGCCATAATGTTAGAAACCGAGCCGAGTTCGAGCCAGTTTGCGAACGAGACCGAGTCGAACAACCTATGGTCGAACTCGGTTCGAACACCACTTCGAACAAAAAAAAATCGATCGAGCTCGGTATCGACCTGCCACGAACGAGCTTCGAACCGAGCTTGGCCCGAGTCGAACGCGAGCCGAACACAAACTGTTTGAATCATTTTACAGCCCTAACTCTAAAAAAGGAAGCGGCTGTAACAATCCTGCTGGTCTCTGCTGCTCTGCCTTCACTTGCTGATATACCAAACATTTGGATACAAACCTCGCTATCTCCCTCTTCATACCATTCCACCAAAAGTGTTGCTTTATATCTTGGTACATCTTTGTGCCTCCGGAATGAATGGAATAAGGAGAACTATGAGCCTCTGACATAACTTCTTGTCGAAGGTCTCCACCTGGTACACAAAGACGGTTTCCGAACCTAAGTGTACCATCCTTATGGATTACTAACTCCTTCCTGAGACCTGACTCACACTCTGATCGAAGCTTCTGGATCCGCGAATCCTCTACTTGGGCTGCTCTGATCCTCTCTACTAAGGTAGACTGAATCTGTAAACTGGTCATAACTCATGTATCTTATGGCAAGATCACTTCAATTCCCATTTCCTGAAGGTCTTCCAAAATATGCCTCTGCGAGGTTAAAACGAATGCACCACCTCTCCTGCTCAAGGCATCTGCTACCATATTCGCCTTGCCTGGATGATACTGAAGATTTACATCAAAGTCCTTCACTAACTCCAACCATCTTCTCTGTCTCATGTTCAGGTCCCTCTGGGTAAATACATACTTTAAGCTCTTATGATCAGTGTAAATCTTCACTCGATTCCTATGTAAATAGTGCCTCCATAACTTAAGCGAGAACACTACTGCTGCTAATTCCAGGTCGTGGGTCGGATAGTTCTTTTCATGGTCCCGAAGCTGTCGAGATGCATATGCTATCACCTTACCATGCTGCATCAATACACACCCAAGTCCCTTTCCGGATGCGTCACAATACACTGTAAACCCTCCCGATCCTACTGGAAGTGACAAGATCGGGGCTGAGATTAATCTCTTCTTTAACTCTTCAAATGATGTCTGACATTCTGCTGACCAAACAAACTCTACATCCTTATGCGTCAAACACGTCAAGGGTGCCGAAATCCTTGCAAAATCTGCCACGAACCTCCGATAATAACCTGCCAATCCCAAGAAACTACGCACTTCTGCTACCATCTTCGAAACTGGCCAATTCTCTACTGCCTCAACCTTCTTCGGATCTACTGACACTCCTGCTCCAGAAATAATATGTCCCAGGAACGAAATACGTTCCAACCAAAACTCACATTTACAAAGCTTCGCATAAAGTTGATGCTCCCTCAAGGTCTGCAAAACTGTCCGAAGATGTTTCTCATGTTCTTCTTCACTACTGGAATAAACGAGGATGTCATCTATAAATACTACTACAAACTTATCCAAATAGGGTAGAAAGTTGCGGTTCATCAAGTCCATGAACACGGCTGGGGCGTTAGTCAGTCCAAATGGCATCACCAGAAACTCATAATGCCCATATCGCGATCTAAATGATGTCTTAGGTATGTCCTGCTCCTGGACCCTTACTTGATAATATCCAGATCGAAGATCAATCTTAGAGAAGACGCAAGCCTTACTCAATTGATCAAATATTCATCAATCCTTGGTAATGGATACTTGTTCTTTACTGTTACTGCATTCAACTGCCGGTAATCAATGCACATTCGCGTCGATCCATCCTTCTTGGGTACTAAAATCACCGGTGCTGCCCAGGGTGATTCACTGTCTCGGATGAACTGCTTCGCCTTCAGTTCTTCTTCATGCTGGTGCAACTTGTCCAACTCTGACTGCGACATCCTATAAACTCTGCCGACTTTAGGCTCCATCCCAGGATTCAACTCAATGCAAAACTCTACATCCCTCACCGGTGGTAAACCTGGAAGCTCATCTGGAAATACATCAAGAAATTCTCTGACCACTCTTGGAATCTGTTCCTGCTCTACCAATAATTCTGCAACGATATCATTGGGTCGATCCTCCAATGATCGAACAAAGACAAACTCCTCAACGCCAGGTACATTAAATACTATCCTACCTCTCCGACAATCTATAGTCGCATGACTGTCTCTCAACCAGTCCATGTCTAGGACAATGTCAAAGTTGCCCATAGGGAACTCAATCAAAGATGCGGGCAATAATCGCCCACTCACTACGACCGGACACGCTAGGCACACTCTGCTAACTCCTACGAGCCTATTACCAGTGAGTATATTCATCCTCTCTGGCAATGCCTCAAACTCCAATCCAATACGTGTCGTAAATCGTGCAGATATAAAAGAGTGGATAGCCCCCGAATCAAACAATGCTACTGCAGGAAAAGAGGTAACAGAAATATTACCTGCAACCACGTCGCCTGAAGCTAGTGCATCCTCCAGTGATAAGGTGAAGGCCTGGCCCTGGCCTTGCTGAGCTCCCTGGTGCTGCCTTCCTCGACCATGTTGTTGTTGCGGCCTCTGCAGGCCTTCCTGGTTCTGCGCCTGGCAAAACATCTGAGCCTGTATCGGTAGACGCTGGGCTAGCGGTCGTACGGCCAATGCTGGTCCTCGGTTCGGTGCTGCCCCCGGAGCTGGCAATGCCGGAAACTGTTGAACTGGCCCTCCTGGCCTCTGCATCATAGGATAATTGGCAATCCTGTGGTCTGGACTGCCATACCTCATGCACAATCCGTTAGCTGAACGACACACATCCCTAGTGTGCCCTCCCTTACCGCAGTTTGTACATCCAATGGGCGCCCCCTGGCGCTGCTGTTGGTTCCTCTGATGCTGATGCCGAGCTGGTGCTGTTATTTTTGATACTGACGTCCTCTGCGGCACTCCTGACTCATGAATACGGATGCCGGGTGCTGGCGTCGATGTTCACTGTACTGCTCCTCCGTCCCTACTCTGGGGATGTGACCTCTTTTGGCCCCTATGTCGTGTCACCAACCTTTGTTGGGTGAGTTCATGCCTCCGAGCAGCCATTAAAACAGCATCAAAAGTCTGATAGTCATGCCCTTTACTAGCTGTAGAATCTCCAAATGAAGTCCCTGCTGGAATCTCATAGCTTTCTCTGGCTCTATAGCCACCATCGTTGGTGCAAACTGACTCAGTCTGCAAAACCCCCCCCCGCATATCCATCCACCGTCTTACCAGCCTGCTTGAGACTGATAAACACTACTAAAATAACCCAGATTAGCGACGTCAGGAGACGTCGCTAAATACAGGAAATACGTCGCTAATAATGATTTGCGACGTATTTAGCGACGAAAAACCTACGTCGCTTATAGGCAAGTCGCAGATGGCAATTTAGTCGCCAAACGTCGCTATTTGCGACGCGTAGTTAATAGTCGCTAGACGTCGCAAAATGAGCGACAGATAGCGACGTATAAGTACGTCGCCAACTTTGCGACGTAAAGCGACCACTAGCGACGCTTCAAAAAGTTTATAAATGATGACGAGGCATAGCATCCACGTGGCCACGTGGGCAACGTAGCGACGTATATTAGCGACGTCGAGCGACGTAACGTCGCTAGTTAGCGACGTATAGCGACGTCTGTGTGACGTCGCAGTACGTCGCAGAACGTCGCTATCCGTCGCTAATATAAAAAAAAATTTAAAAATATAATTGATATTTTTGTTATGCTGTGTGTCTGTGTTTACAGTGTGTGTGAAGTGCAGTGTTCGAACCATCGACAGTTTCGCTTACTGTTGTATGTTTTATCTTTGATAGAAAGAGCAACAGTTCAGGGTGCACTTCTCAGAGCTTCCTCTTCACGTCCTTCACCTTCTCGGGAACCTTTACGACGTCCGAGAAAGTGAAGGACGTGAAAATGAAGCTCTCAGAAGTGCACCCTGAACTGTTGCTATTTCTATCCAAGATAAAACATACAACAGTAATCGAAACTGTCGATGGTTCCGAACACTATATTTCACATTCACTGTAAACACAGACACACATCATAACAAAAATACACAATATATTTTTTAAAATTTCGGCAGCATCTCCTTTGTATATCAGATCATCGCTTATAATCCAGCGTAGGTATATTTGTCATCCCGTCGCAGATATCACAAAGTAAATATCACAATAAAAATAGGAGGCAGTGCAAAGTAAATATCACAGACACACATCCTCACAAACATCCAATAGAGTCAAATAAAAATGAAAGATGATAAAAAGTCTCCCACCAAGTGTATAAACAACAGTGTATGAATAAACAATTTGCCCATAGGGCCAATACATACAAGTCATAAAAAAACTAATAAAATCACTGCGGACCCCTGCCGTGCAACTGGGATAGAATGTAGTCATACTGCTCCTGGGTGAGCTGTACCGTAGGGGCAGTAGGAGGCAGTACAATGTCTGGAGTCGACGCCGGAGGCAGTGCAGTATCTGGAGTCGGCGCCGTCGATGGACCCGGAGGACGTACCTGCTCCAGCTCTCGCAGTCGCTCACCATGCGCAGCAAGGGTACTCACCACCTTCTCAGTATACTGAGCGAGTGAGAGAGAAAGGCTCCTCTGCGATCCGTCCAGCTCGACCTGTCTACGCTCCGTGCGCTGCGTAGACTCGGTGAGCGTCTGCAAGTTGGCAGCTGCAGCCTGATGCAGACTCATCAGCTCCTGTATACTGCGCTCGACCGCATCAAATCGTCCGGTGACGATCAGAGGGTCGGATCGTCGCTCGACCGCATCAGAAATCTGCTGCTGCAACTCGCGATGCAGCTCCTCGATCTGACGACGAACATCCTCAGCTCGTGACGACGCCTACGTAGCCGGAGACTGCGCACTGACAGAGGGGGCCCGGGATGACTCCGAAGCCAAATATGTGCCGTAGGATCCCGTACCGTAGTACGTACCCTTCTGAAGACCGCCAACGGCGGTCATCCAGAGCTCGTCCGGGGATGGCTCTGCAGGCGGCTGGGAGGAAGTACCAGCCCCTCCCTCTGCTTGTGCACTAGCAGCAGCAGCAGCATCAGCCGCCTCCTTCTGTAGCCGAACAAACTCGGCCTAGAACATATTTGCTAACGTGTAAGTGTTTACTAAAGTCTATATTGATATCTATTTTCCTGTTTTCTAAATTATAGTCAGTTAATATTAGTTGAATAGAACGTACATATGCCTGCGTCGCCCTCTCGTCAATGAAGTCTCCAGCCCTCCGATGGGTGACCAGGAAGACGGTCACCATGTTCGGGTCCTCACCCTTCTTTACCTGTTAAAATATATTATCTATTATTAGTATTAAACATTATATCGAACTATATATAAATTAATGTCCGTCATAGGAAACGTACCAGATGACGAAAATGCTCCGTCATCGGAATGGAGCCACCACACCACTTACCAGCGCTCGATCGCGCCACCTTGGCCTTCTCAGACCGCTCCTGGTACTGGCGCTCGCTGAATCTAGCCTTCATCGCAGTCCACTGCTCTGGCGTAATCCAACCCTGGATCGGACGTCCGGCGCGATCACGACGCTTCTGGTCGTCGATCGCATCACGGATGAGCTTGGCTATGACGGCAGGAAATTGGCCCTCGATCCTCGCCGCCCGGTGTGGTGGATAGAAATAGGTCCTCTACAAGAAGTAAAATACAAAAGTTGTATAATATACACAAATGATTATTAAAATTTAAAAATAAACAAATTTTTTACCTTGAAGTGGGCGAACCAAAAGGACTTCCTATCTGCGGGAGCATCTGAGTAGTTGAGCCAAGGCCCACCATAGTTCTGCCTCACAAATGTCCCCAGCTGTCTCTGTACTGCAGAAGGCCGATATCTATACAATAATAATTTTTTATGAATATATATGTACATATAATCATTTGAGAAATATATAATAATTAATTAACTTACTTCATAGGCCCGTCCGTCCAAATCTCCATACGCGTCTCGCCCGGGGGAGCGCATGGAGGGTCGCCCTCACCTCCTGCCTGGGCAGGATCAGTCTGATCGCCGTCCTCCATATGATCGGCGTGGGCTCCCTCTATAGAGCCGTCGACAGTAGGAATGCTGAACGGGGGATCAGGGATGCTGGACGTGGGATCAGGAAGGCTGGACGACGAGGGAGGAGTCGCCAACCTGCTAGAACTGCCCTGTCCCGGTAATGGACCGGGAACAGGAAGGCTGGACGACGAGGGAGGAGTCGCCAACCTGCTAGAACTGCCCTGTCACGGTAATGGACCGGGAACAGAACGGTACACTGGCGTACTCGGAGATGAGGATGAGGGTACGGAACTGCCCTCTCCATTCCCAGCCCGAGGCTGACGGGGCTGCCTAATATATAATCCTCCGCGTCGTCCAGATGGTCTAGTCATACCTGACAATAAAACATATGACAATAAAACAAAAAAACATATTTATATGATAGACATCACAGATTTTTGAAAAATATTATAGTCAAAAAGTGTCACTGAAGTGTCAATAAAAGTGTCAATAAAGTGTCACAGATTTATATGATAGAAGTGTCACTAAAGTGTCAAATATGATTATAAAACAAACGTACAGATTTAATCCTCTTCTGAAAATTCATCTAGTTCGTTTAGCTCATCTACTTCTTCTTCTTCTTCTTCTTCTTCTTCTTCTTCTTCTACATCTTCACTTTCATCTGCATCTTCCTCTTCAGATAATTCTACTTCTTCTACACAATTAGATGTATAATAGGAAACTTCTGTCGTGTGCACTTCTATAATATTTGTTACAAGAGGTAGTTCATCCTGTTGATAAGCTATATCGTCAACCTCAAAGGTATTTCTAGCTTTGGTCTTGCATACTGCCCACCAGTCCGACCTTGTTGTTCCCCGTTTAGGATAACTTGTGGAGTACACGAGCTGAGCCTGACTTGATAGGACAAATGGTTCATAGGCTTGATATCGACGCCGATAGTTTATATCAACAAGACCGTGCTTGTCTACTTTCCAACCTTGACCTTCAATCGGATCGAACCAATCACACCTGAATAACACAATCTTAGCAGGCTCTATTCCATAACTATATGTCAGCTCCACAATCTCCCGTAACACGCCATAGAAATCGTTGCCCGCATCAACATCTTTATAGTTCAAAGATCTGATACACAAACAGTTGTTTTTGGTGGAATCGAGATCCACAAAGTTGTCTCTGATCGGGCAAGTTGTTGACTTGAACCTAAACCCATTAACACAGTAGCTTGGCTATATTTTTGCAGCATAAATTGGTCCCTTGGCTAGCGTTCTAATAGACTCATTCTCAAGTCTTGCGTATGGACGATCGACCTAAATACCACGAAAGAAGCAATTAAGCTCATTCTCAATCAAGTGCATATACAAAAAGGTAATTACAGAGTTCTCAAGTCTTACATATGCACTCAACCATGATGGAAAATAATGCCTCATTTCTTGTTCTAGTTCTTCTTCTGTTATGTGTGGCATACCCGACCTCGCATCATCATTAAATATGCTGAAAACAACATCGTTCAATTAATGTAATAGTATAATAATTAACACTATTAAAATAATATAGACGTATTAATTACTTACCCCTCCAGCTTCTCTACTTCCTCCTCGTCGCAGTTGAGTAATACATACACCTGAGCAGCCCTTAGCTCATCATCGTTCAGATATCTCTTTTTCATCTTACCCGATGGCTTTCCTGGAGCATTGAATACCTTCAGTATTGTATCATTACTTTCATGATCTCTCTCGTCGTTTCTGGAAGCTCTCGTTCTATTAGTTGCAACATGAGGCTTGAAATACATCGAACAAAAGTTTGTAATCTCCTCGAGAACATAGGCTTCACAAATAGAACCCTCGACCCGTGCCTTATTTTTCACCTTTCTTTTTAGGTGATTCAAATGTCGCTCGAACGGGTACATCCATCGATATTCGACGGGTCCACCAATACGTGCCTCATAGGATAGATGAATCGGCAAATGCTCCATAGAGTCGAAGAATCCAAGAGGAAACACCCTCTCTAGCTTGCATAGTGTTACCGTAATGTCCTTCTCTTGCTTTTCTAGACGATCAACGAGCAATTTCTTAGAACAAAGATCCCTAAAGAATATGCTAAGCTCCGTCAATGGATCCCAAACTGCCTGCAGTAAGAATTCCCGAAATGCAATCGGAATTAACCTCTCCATGAATACGTGACAATCGTGGCTCTTCATACCCGTCAATTTGTTTTCCTTCGGATCGACACATCTTCTCAGATTTGACACATATCCGTCTGGAAATTTTAGGCCCTGGATCCACCGACAAAGTCTCACTTTATCATCCTTGTCCAGCAAAAAAAATGACTTCGGAAGGAACTGTTTTCCATTCTGCTGTATCAAATGCAACGCAGGGCGTTTGCATATTTCTTTTAAGTCCAACCTGACCTTGGGATTGTCTTTCGTTTTTTCCTTTACGTCCATCACAGTATTAATTATGTTATCAAACACATTCTTCTCAATATGCATGACATCAAGATTATGTCTGATCAGATTGGTACTCCAGTATGGCAGATCCCAGAATATGCTCCTCTTTGTCCAGTTATGAACTCTACCAAATCCATCGCACTCGTACCCAGTTGTAGGATCTTCGATAGCACTTGGAAAATCTTTAACCTCCTCCCATATCGTGTCTCCGCACCACCTTGGCGGTGGATCACCCTTCTCTACAACGCCGGCACGAAAAGCATTCCTGTTCCTTCTGAACGGATGATCTTTTGGCAAAAATTGCCGATGACAATCAAAGAAGCACGGCTTTCCGTCGTGTTTCAAGCGGAAAGCCTTACTACGGTCCATGCAATACGGACATGAGAGACGGCCATGAGTGCTCCATCCAGATAACATTCTATAGGCCAGAAAGTCGTTGATGGTCCACATAAGGGTTGCCTTCATCTGAAAATTCTGCTTCCTGGAAACATCGTACGTGTTAGCGCCTACTTCCCATAACTGATTCAACTCATCTATCAAAGGCTGTAAGTACACGTCAATGCTCCTCTTGGGATTGTTCGGACCAGGAATTATAACGGTTAGAAACATGTACTGAGTCTTCATGCACATCCAAGGCGGTAGGTTATACGGAGTAACAATCACAGGCCAGCACGAATACTGGGATCCCGAAAGACCAAAAGGAGTAAAACCGTCAGAAGATAGTCCCAACCTGACATTTCGCGGATCTGAAGCAAAATCTGGATACACTCGATCAAAGTGCTTCCACGCTTCTCCATCGGATGGGTGATCCAACACTCCTTTAATCTGGTCTCGCATGTGCCAACTCATATTTTCGGCCGTCTCTTTCACCATAAATAATCTTTGCAACCGCGGCGTTAAAGGCAAGTAGTGCATTGAATCGGTCGGTCTTCTTGCACCGGTAGACCTTCCTGTACTAGTTGTCTTATAGCGATCAGCACCACAAAATCTGCACACATCTACGTCCTTGTCGTCTTTGTAGTACAGCATGCACCCATTGCGACAGAAATCGATTTTCTTGTATCCCATCCAGAGCGATCTCACCATCCTCTTAGACCGGTAGAAGTCTTTAGGCAACTTAGCACCCGCCGGCAAGATCTCTATAATCAACTCCAACACTCGGTTGAAGCATTCTTGCGACATGTTAAAATCTGACTTAATGCTCAACAGTCTTGTAACCACCTCCAACGGTGAATGATCCTCACAACCAGGATACAATGGAGTCCTTGCATTCTCCAGCAACTCTATGAACTGTGCAGCATCGGCGTTCGGCGCCTCCTCAGGTGCATCATGAACGAAACTAGGCCCCGCAGCGTCGAAAACCATTTTCACGCACCCGTCGTCGTATGCATGATTATCTAAAACAAAATTAGGTCCCGCATGCATATACGGCTCAACGTAAGGCTCCGGCTCTGATGCTAAAGACACAAGTTCTCCGTGTGCGGTCCACTGATAGTAATTAGGCGTGAAACCCCTCGAGTACAAATGATATGTCACTTCCACTTCTGGATAATATTTCACGTTATGACATTTCACACACGGACACTTAATTTTGGTGCCGTCCATGTACTGAGGGAACGCCTTAGCAAACTGCAGGAACTGCTCTACTCCCGCTATGTATTCATCCCGCACACCACACATATCATCAGGACGACGATTGTACATCCATGAACGATTCCGCAAGTAGTAATTCATATCCATTTGAAAATAATTCTGCAAAGATGGACACACATTATCCAACAGGCACAAATTCGTATATAATGTCTTATTATGGGACACACATTAGTAGCGGACAGTCACTAATAACAATGATATTGACCGATACCGATACGGTTTGGCATGTTCCGATCCGATACAGACCGATACCAAATATTGACCGATACCGACATTGGCATGTTCCGATACTATACAGACCGATATCGATACCAAATATTGACCGATACCGATATTGGCATGTTCCGATACCGATACTATACAGACCGATACCGACATTGGCATGTTCCGATACTATACCGACATTGGACAGTTACTAATAACAATGATATTATCCAACAGGCCGATACCGATACGGTTTGGCATGTTCCGATCCGATACAGACCGATACCAAATATTGACCGATACCGACATTGGGGGTCTTTGTTCCGGTCAATTCGGCAAAACCAATCGGTAAGGGTGACTACTATTTCATATAATTTCAAAACTACTAAGAAATAACGCTGAAATACTTAAAATTATGCCTAAATGTATAAAATATATGTTTTTAAATGTAAATAATTTATTAATAATTATTTGTTTTCCGATACCAAAGTTCGATACTCTGATACGATACCGCCGATACTACCGGTATCGCCGATACCAATACTCATAGGAATAGTCCGATACCGATTCCGATACCGATATTGTGAACCTTGGATATATCGTCAACATTTCAGATTCTTAAAATGAATTTCAAATGGATTTCAAATGAATTTCAAATGGTATATATCCCTACATTTTGAGAATCCCTTGAACAAAAAATAAAATCCTATAATGTGAAGTAGGCATGCACGAAGAAAATTTCTTTTCGAGCCAACAAGATTTGTAACGATCCTAACATTTGGAAAGAATTAACATCACCATTATATATCATAATAAATCACAAACATAAGCAAGGAAAGGAAGTAGTTAACATGGCATTGTCTTCCAAAGTTTAAAATGTCATGAGCCCGGTTCATGTCCCGCTCTTACTGCTACTACTACACCTACTTCAGTCCATTTGAGTCACATCTATTCTCTCCTTTCTTTCTTTTTCTTTTTTCTTAGTACCACTTGCAATATGTGACAGAGAAATCTATCGACCAATATTAATGGCAGTAGACCAGCATTCAATGGAGACCAAGAGGAAGAGCGAGAGAAGCAACAAAATTATACTCGATAAAGAAAAGTGGCAGACTGTACACGTACAACAATCATGGAAAAGAAACATGAAAAAGGAAAAGAAAAATAAAAATATCACAAGACAAACCAGAGCGATATGGACTGCAGTCCACTCGCACTCTCTCTCTCTCTCCCTCATCGGTAGTGAATGTGCGTGCAAGCGCCTAAGTGTTCGACCAAAATATACACTTCACCCCTGCCCCCCTCCCACTACCCCTGCACCCACCCCAACCCTCCCCTGCCCCCCCTCCCCCCTCTCCCCCTCCCCCCTCCCCTGCCCCCCCTCCCCATACCCCTGCACCCACCCCAACCCTCTCCTGCCTTCCCTCCCCTGTCCCCCTCCCCCAGCACCCACCCCAACCATGCCCCCCTCCCCCTACCCCTGTACCCTCCGGGTACCCCCACCCCTCCCTCCACCCCTCGACAGTAAGACCCCCCCACCCCCTGCACCCAACCCCACCCCTCTCTCCCCCATCGACAAAAAGACCACCCCAGCAGCTAGGGTTAGAGTTCTCGTGTCCGTGTCTATGTCTAGATAGCTAGGGCTAGGGTTAGGGTTTACCTGAGGAGGGTGGCTTCGTCGGAGGATGGAGACGGCGAGGAGGGTGGCTTCGTCGGAGGAGGAAGCGGCGAGGAAGGCTCCTTCGTCGGAGGAGGGAGGCTGGTCGCCGGAGGGAGGGGTCAACGGGCGAGCGGGGTCTCCGGGGGGAGAAGGGGGAGGGTCGCGCCGGAGGGAGTGGTCGCCGGAGGGGGAGGGTTCGCCAGGGGGAGAGGGGAGAGCGGGAATAAATTTTTGGGTGAAAATTTTGGGATTTCGATCGGGCCAGGAACCCTATATGAAATAAAACAGCGACGCCTACATGATACGTCGCTAAACGTCGCAAGCCAGCGACGTAAATTATACTACGTCGCTGAACGTCGCTACGCAGCGACGGACAGCGACGTGTAGCACAAGACGTCGCTATATGCAATTATCAGCGACGCGTATTTCTGCCGTCGCTAATATACGTCGCTATTTAAGCATATTTTAGTAGTGAAACCTCTGTTGTAGCTCATACCGTGCTACCACGCTAAAGTACTTGGCCTTGAATCTGGTACTGAAGCTATCCCAAGGAACAGGACGCCTCATTCCAACCTCTTCCGATGTCCACCAGTCGCGGGCGAGATCCTGAAGTAACAGTCTGACTTGGTCAACCTTCTCTTCTGCGGGGACCTTAGCTGCAGTCAATATGGCCTCAGTATCCTGAAGCCATGCATCCGCCGTGATGGCATCCTCCGTGCCGTCAAAATATCTCGGATTAAGCCGACAAAACCTCCCTGACGCTCCCGAATCATTTCTGACACTTCTCTCAAGGGCTAATTGTAACCCCTGATTCAACAGCACATTCTGTTCCTGCTGCTGGGTCTGCTGTTATTGATGGGCTGCTACCTGACGCTGCTGAGTGGCCAGGAATCCCCGGATGACCTCCAGGAGTGCTGCAGCATCAAGTACTGTCGTCGCTGCCGGTACCACCGGGGGTGCAGGAGTTTCTAGAACCTGCGGTTCTACCGGCTCTGATAAAACTTTCACTCGGATTTGGTCAGAAGAAGGCATTCTTTCCGGCTGCTGCCCCGTCGAGCCATGCTCTACTGGACGTTCCTCCATGTTGACCTCACCAGCTACTGAGAACGAAGCACCCCTATAGAGTAAGATACATGATATCAAATGACAGGACGAGGAAGATTCGAGGATGCAATTCAAGTTATCAATCAAGGCGAGGAAAGAGAAATTGAGGCAAGAGATTCAAAGGGAACAAGTTTTGATTGAGACTCCTATAATAGTAACACCCCACAAGTCTGAAAATCAGACCTGCATGGGCCACCAATAAAACCTTGTCACGCCCCAGTACCGAAATACGGAGACGGACTAGGCCAGCTACTCTATATGAGGTATATAAACGTCATACGGCGATCGTGGCTGTCAAGAGACAAGGGGGTGCATGCTACAATCAAGTCTCCTATGGTCTCACAGAGCATCTAGGTCTCAATCAATCAAACAAGAAGCAGTAAATAATGATCATATAAGATAAAGCAGTAAGGCGTCCTCAACGCATCATCAAAATGATCATGGGGATCTAGCTTTATAAGTTAGCTAGCCCAGAGAGTCATGGGTACAAAATTATATTCAGCTGCAGACTGATTTAATTACAAATTATGCAAGACAAAATATCCAGATTAGCCGGCTAACAGGTGCAGGTGGCTAAACGCCAGAACATAAGTAAAGATACTAGAGTGGGAGAGAAGAAACCCACTCAAGTCTCCCGCCAGCCATGCTCTTAGTATGCACCATTGACGTCGGGGAGGAAGTTTGGATCCTCAGGCGCTGCTACGAGATCTGGCCAAACAAAACCAGCGGGGTCAGCCCCGAATAGCAAGTACCACAAGGAAGCACAAAAGAGTGAGATAAAACCCAAGCATAAAATAATAATACTAGTAATAATAAAAGCTTCCGGTCGTAACCTCGGTCCACAGCCTGTCCTAGCACGATAGCCCAACCTAACAACCAAACAAGGACATGGGTTGGACCACGCACCATGACAGCCCATGTCCCTCGGCTACTAATGGAAGTTACAAGGCACAGTCAAGTCATTTTTCAAGCGTCCATTCATTCATGCGGCTTTCAATATTTGGCGGAGTTATCCCCGCGATAATGATTAAAAGGAATCCTCAGATCGTGTCAACCCAGCAGGCTAGCTAAACCATAAGACATATAGCACATTGATTATGCACCGGTCCCCCGAAGGGCTACCGCGCTAAAACATATAACACATAGCTCATAGGAGTCGGATATAGCCATCCGCTATAGGCGAGTGAAATCATATCCGTGGTGGCCAACCCGACACGTCAGGACTGGGCCTGGGGTGGCTAGTATGGCACGATCTCGGGATTCTTCCCACCCAATGCATCTACCAAGTTAGTTGCCTAGTTAATCCCTAGGTTATCCTCGGAGTTCACATGTCGTGGTCTCATGCTCACTCCTTTAGATGTCGTACATTGTACGAGTACCCCAAGAAGTGATCCTTACTGGCTCATAGAGTCATACGTATGTACCCCCTTCTTGGTGTAATGCGACATACAACACATACCACATCATTGCTACTGACCAATCGCTATGTAAATGCTGGACTCTTGGAGGTACTGACAGGTATCACATAGAAACACTTAGTACATAGGATAGCACATCGATGCTCACATAGATTGTACCTTAGTACACACATAGGGTTATCCAGCATACACATAGGAGTTAGATCAGGAATGAGGACCAAAATACAAGAGAAAATAGAATAAGAAGGTACTATACACTTAGGGTATGAAGAGCTCACTAGTCATGAAGATTCTTGAAGCCAAGACAAAGATCTACAACTTTCATGTTGGGAGTTAGGAGAAATTCTGGCCACAATTCAGCCAAATAGGACTTAAAATAGCAAAAAAATAGCCAAAATAGGCAATATACGGCACTATTCAGCACTATGCGGCACTATGCAGCATCCTTATGCGGCCCGGCACTATGCGGCACTATGCAGCATCCTTATGCGGCTGGACACTATACAGTATCCTTATGCGGCTCGGCACTATGTGGCACTATGCAGCATCCTTATGCGGCTCGGCACTATGCGGCATCCTTATGCGGTTCGGCACTATACGGCACTATGCAGTATCCTTATGCGGCTCGGCACTATGCGGCACTATGCAGCATCCTTATGCGGCTCGGCACTATGCGGCATCCTTATGCGGCTCGGCATTATACGGCATCCTTATGCGGCTCGGCACTATACGGTACTATGCAGCATCCTTATGCGGTTCGGCACTATGCGGCATCCTTATGCGGCTCGGCACTATGCGGTACTATGCAGTATCCTTATGCGGCTCGGCACTATGCGGCACTATGTAGCATCCTTATGCGGCTCGGCACTATACGGCATCCTTATGCGGCTCGGCACTATGCGGCACTATGCAGCATCCTTATGCGGCTCGGTACTATACGGCACTATGCAGCATCCTTATGCGGCTGGACACTATACATGCGGCACTATTCATCATCCCTGCCAAAACCAGGACTGATGACATAGAAAATATCCAAATATTATTTTGGCCATAACTTCCTCAAAATAAGTCGAAATCCAACTTTTCAAAGGTCAAAATTGTGTAGAATCGTATTTCCTACAACCTAGGACCATTAGTTTTCGAAAATAACCAAGTTTGATAGATCAAAACCATGTAAATACATGAAACCCTAGTTTTAGAAATTTAGATCTACACCAAACTAGTCATTAAAATTAAAAACTTCAAGAACTAAACTTATAGAAAATGGAAAGAAGAACAATATAGACAAATAATATCAAAGGAAAAATCTAAAATGAAAAATACATAAATCTCCACTTTTGAGCAAGTTGTACTTGCCTAAGGATGGTGGTTGAGAAAAATAAATGGAGGAGTGAATGAGGAGAGAGAGTGAGGAAGAGAATATAAATAGGGGTTGGGTTGGCTTAAGAAAATCTTAACCTCTAAAAATGCTCTAACCATTCCACTAATGACATACTTAAAACTATATGCAACCATTAAATATTAATAAATAGAATTATGCAGATGCTAAATACGGGATACCATGTACAAAATTTATGAAAGAATACGTCTATCGGGATCGGGGAGTGACACTCTTCGACGTCATCATTTGAGATGCAAATTAAATGTCAACAAACTTAGTTTATATTTTTTCCCTTGAAGTTTAATTTGAACTCAAATTCCAAGATATAATTACAACCATAACCAATAATAATTTTTATTTTCTTCTATTGTTCCTATCAGTACAAATTTTATCTCCTACTTTAATACGATGTGTTCTTCTTTTCTTCTAAAATGCCTCAAGATGATCACCATATGAGGTTCGTTTTCTCATACCAATACACACATACAATATATAAAATGTAAGCTCCTGAATTTAGTTTATATTTAAATTAGGGTTTTTAAAACTACAAATGATTATTTTAACCTTAAAATTATTTATTATAATTATTAGGAATTTTTTAGAATTTTTAAATGGTTTTTAAAACTTAAAATATTATTTTATAATTATTTAAATTGTTTTTAAAGCAGTTTGTAATTTATTAGATTATTTTTAAATTGGTTTGCAATTTTTGAATTGTCTGTGTAAATTAGAATTTGCACAGAGTACGGTAGGATAGGGTTTGCAAATTAGGAAATTACATTTAGTAAGGCGGTAGGGTTTTTTGTAAATTGTGTAACTATGGGGGGTTTTCTGCAAGATAGCCATCGACGACCACCGCCTTCGGTTTGTCATCTTTTCGACCGACTTCGCCGTAACCCTAACCCTAAACCCTAAATCCCTAACCGAAACCCTAATCTAATCCCCAAATCCTAGCCTATAAAGCCCCTCCCCCCGACCAAACCCCTAACTCTATTCCTCTCCCCGACCACCACGGCCACCGCCCTAGCTTATCTTCCCCGACAAGCTTCGTCTGAACCCTAGATCTAGGTTCCCCGTCGATTTAATCGTCGTCGTCACCTCCGACCACCACCAATCGATTCGCCACGACGAGACAAACACCGATCCATTTTTTCTCGACGACCCCAACGCCATACGTGTCACTCCTTCAGTGGGTCGAGTCGTGTCTCGTGTGCACGTGTATGAGGTCTCCAAGTGTCGAGGATTCCAGTGATGTGCGTGGACACGTGAGATTCGTGTCGTGCATGTCGTTCTGGCTTCGAATACGAGACACAGTGTCAGATTCGACCGCTCGTGCCCCTAACTGTCCAGTCACAAGTGTTATAACTTGGACTAACGGGTTTAATTTGGTTTATTGGGTTTAAACCCATTTGTTAATGGGTTCGGGTTTACTGTTCATATTGGGCCGGGTTTGGCCCATTAGCCTACTGGGCTGGGTGTATATATATATATAATCTTCCATGCCTCTCTCCCCCCTTCTCCTGGCTCCTCACCCCACCACCCCGTCACCGCCCGGCCCCCATCTTCCCTCACCGAACCCGCCCCCGCGCAGGCCGCTAGGTGTCGGACCGGCCTCGCCTTCCTCCCCCTTCGACGCTCAGATTTCTTCGTCCTTCGGTCGTAGGAGGAGGCGCAGCTTCAGCCACCCATACCTTCCCCGGCCGTGACCTCCACGGCTGCCACCCTCCCCCCAGTCTCCTTCCCGTCCGTTCTTGGCGCCCCTCCCCCTCCCGTATGGACCGACGACCAGTTCGCACTCATTGGCCGCTGGTGGGTTTGTTTCCACCCGAATGTCGTCCCATCGCGGGCCTCGTCGCCCTCGTCCCCTCGGATCTCGCCACCTCCGACGGAGGTCTCCGCGATCTTGTCCCGGTCCGCCCCTTCCTCCCTCCTCGGGACGGCCACCCCCCATGTTGGAGCGGACGCACCTGGTTGCTGGTCCCCCGAGTCGGGCACCCCCTAGTTGGAGCGACCATTGCCGGATCCTTGGCTAAGTCGTCCGTGAGGCGGGCGCTATCCGTCCTCTTGTCGAGGTGGACGGCTATGGCGGCTCCGCCTTCCCCAAGGCACCAGCTCTGTCTTGAGCTCAGGCGCCTCGCCCGAGGCCGGCCACTTCCTTCACCCGCTCCCCCACTCGGGCGGAGAGACGTCCTCGACTGGCGAGTTGACTCTCGCATCAGACTCGGGTCTCGTACCCCCTTGTCCTTTTCCCTCAACCGAATTCGAAACCCCGTTCCCACTTCCCCCCCCGGGTGTCGAGCGACGTAGCTCGGGCGCAACCCTCCATTTTGTGCCTCTTTCTTCCTGGCATCCTCTTTGCACGACAGCTGGCACCCACCTGGCGTAACCAGTGGGTTGCGTCCCGAGCCTTTCTCCTGCCGAAGCTGAGCCTTTCGGGTCCCTTCCTCCATCCTCGGGCCACCCTCCCCTACTCACTGATCTGCATCCTCCAGGGAGCCTCGTGCTCGCCTTTGGGGGCTGCGCTCGCTGTCGCTAGCAGGTACAGTGGACCCCATGTCCATGTGCCTTTGCCCTCTTTAGGCGCATTCCCTTCTGTCCTTGCCCATTGGAGGCCCCACCACGAGCAGCTGGCTATGAGCGTGGGGTCGCACACTCTGGAGATGGCAGGCACGGCCAGCGCCACGTGTCTCTGGGCACAGCTGGGAGTACTCAGCTTGGGGCGCAAGTGACTCCCACGTTTGGCGTGCAGTCTGATGCTGGAGTTATCCGAACGCAAGCCATGGACTGCTTCCCCACCTCGGGCGTCACGCAGCCAGGGTGTTAAGCCTTCGTCTGCCCCGCTGGACACAGCTGTCACCTTTAGTTGTAGTGGGCCCCCGGGCTGCATGTCCCTATCTCCTCCCGACGCACCTAAGGGTGCAGATGGTCCCTCGGGAGCTGCTTTGGGCGCAGTCCACTTGGACTTGCCCTCTAGCGCAGTTGCGCCATTTCCTTGGAACCTACCTCTTGGGCCGCCCACTGTTGCTGTCCTGAGCAGTGGGCCTGCTAGCATCGCGCCTTCCTCCGATTCGCTGAGCGTCGGGCCCTCAGGCAGCCTATCTCTGCCTCCTTCTGGCGCTTCCCAGGGAGGCCCCTTTCCTGTTCAGGTAGGGCATTTTGTGGCGGGCTCTCCCCCCTCGCAGGGTCTTCAGGCGACCTCTTCCGCTCGTGTGTGCCCCGTGGGAATCCAGTACGCGCTAGGTTGCCCCCATCGAAGCATCTCACTCTCCCCTCCTCCTCCTCCTCCTCCCCCCCACCTCCCCCCCCCCCCCCCCCCGCCCCCCCGCGTTTGTGCAGGCGTCGTCTCCTCCAGACCCTGCGCACACCCCCTCCCCCCCCCCGCCTTTGTGCAGACGTCGTCTCCTCCAGACCCTGCGCACACCCCTTCCACTGTTCCCGGGCACCGCCTCTCTCCGGTCTTTCCCCGTGCAGTGTTCCCTCCCAAAAGTTTTGCTACCTTAACAAACCCCTGCATGACGGCCCCCCTCGTGCTCCCTCTTTCGCCGAGGCCCTTCGGCCAGATCGCGAGAGAAACTTACCCCCCCGGCGGTAGAGACTATTCTTCCTGACGTCGAATTCCTCCCACCTATCGCTGGCTTCCCCATTCACGTCCAATTTGTCGAGCAGGAAATCTCCTCCCTATCCTCCTCCTTTTCCAAAATGTTCGTTATCAAATTTGGTTCCAGATGTCCGAAGATCACCACAGTTAAGGAAGTGGTAGCCAGGTGGGGTCTTTCCGCAGCCTACCGAGTTGCTCCGTTTGACCCTAAGCACATGTTCCTCCACCTTTCATCTGAACCTGACTATGTTGTAGTCCGGGCCAAGGGCACTTCCAAAATCAAAACTCAAACCGCTAAAATCGTCAAATGGTCCCCTTACTTCAACCCCAAAGTTGACTCGACCATCATATCCACTTGGATCACCCTCCCCAACCTTCCCCTGGTGTGCTTTTTCACAGCTGCCCTCAAACGGATAGCCAGCTCCTTCGGGACCCTGGTAGCCATAGCAGAAGAAACACGCAACCTCTCCAAATACAACTATGTGAAAATATGCGTGGAGCTAGATCTTGCGAACGACCCTCCTAAACTCATAGAGATCGAGCTCGAAGATCAAACACACCGCCAGTTGCTGGTCTATGACAACAACATCATCTTCTGTCAACATTGCCAGATGAGCGGTCACTTATTGCAGCACTGCTTCCGAGCCAACCGGGAGTTAAAGAAGTCTAGCACGCACGACCAGCGCCTGCCGACGGTGCAACGTACCCCAGACACTGTCAATCAGTCTAAGCCTTCCAATCCTACCATTTTAGTTGACGGTCTGACACATCAATCTAGCTCCGCCATCGTCCCTTTCAATCCTCCTGCTATCTCCCTCAACAATTCCTTTGAACTCCTCACACATCGCACCAGACAGCACCATCGACAACTCAAGCGAACTCGATTCGTCCACCCCCGGCGAAGACGCCCAGGCAGATTCTCCGAAGACCAGCTGCCCTCAATCTCAGCATAACTTCCCTCTCTTACTTCACCCAGGCACCGGCCTCGCGCTCATCGCTCCACCCCCCATCTCAAACAACAACCTCCCTAAGCTCACCATCCCCCCATCCGAAGGACTCTCAACTTCCCCATCCCACCACCAACCGCCCTCATCAGTCTGGAAAGGCTTCTTCGGAGAGCCCCCCCTCCTCCCGCCCCACTTCCTGAATCACGGACTCTCGATGTCCACTCTCCTCGTCTCACACCCGAGGCAACCACATATATGGGACACCCGCGATACCCTACCACCACCAAAGCAGACTTTTTACCCAGTCCCAACCCCCTTTA
Source organism: Iris pallida (assembly GCA_029216955.1). Taxonomy (NCBI): domain Eukaryota; kingdom Viridiplantae; phylum Streptophyta; class Magnoliopsida; order Asparagales; family Iridaceae; genus Iris; species Iris pallida. Next base: position 482,641 of record JANAVB010043419.1, on the reverse strand, counting down.
ACCGGCAGGTTCTGGCAAGCCAAGGAAGCGGGTTTCCTGGACCGTGACAATCTGCTATACGTCCTGGATGATCTTGATGAGCCGACGACCTCCTCGAAAGATGTCAATGTAGCGGTGATCCCGGCTGTCCTTGCAAAGCCACCGGCGTCAACGAGCCCACCATCACACCCTCCATAAAAACCTCCGCCAAGAAGAACAAAAATAAACAGAAGCAGCAGACGGCCATGACAACAAGGTCGGCCATGAAGCTCAACCTCCTCCCTCCCAAAACCACCTCAAATGCTTAACATCATCTCTTGGAATATGAGAGGTCTCGGAAACAAACCGACTATGAATAGAATCCTTAGCCTCCAGAAAACTAATCGAATTGACCTATTAATCATCATTGAACCAAAAATTCCTCAAAAAAAAAAATCAAAGCCACGTAACTCAAACTTGGTCTTCCTCAGGCCATCACTGGATGTAATGACATCTGGATATTTTTCGCGTCTGAATTCAAATTCGGGATCGTTTATGATTCGTCTCAGGCTCTATCTTGTTGGGTGGAACATTCGGCTCTCAAGTCCCGCTCCATCCTTTCAGCCGTCCATGGGAGTTGTGACATCCCCGACCGTAGACAGCTTTGGGATGATCTATTGGCCGCTGCCTCTCTCTATCATGGTCTCCCGTGGTTATGTATCGGAGACTTCAACACGGTGTCCTGCAGAGAGAAGAAATTCGGCGGGCGCCCACGCCCACAGCCAGCGATGGACGATTTTAACAATTTCATCTTCAACGAAAACCTAACCCCCATCCCTTTCCCCGACAGCAAATTCATCTGGTGCAACATGCAAGATGGCCATCACCGGGATACAGGTATTTGCTTGTGATGGTAGTGATTACACCTGCAGGGATACAGGTATTTGATGGTAGTGATTACACCTGCAGGGATATAGGTATTTGCTTGTGATATTTATTTACTATCCTCTCGTGCTCTATATTCCATATCATGATATATTCTGCTTATTTTATAGACTCTATCATTATTGGAGTCTAATCGGACAATATGCTAATGGGCTGCAGACCATGACCCATAATCGTTCATTCATGTTTTATATTCTTATTGTGTATTGAGATAGATTGCATTGCCATGATTTGGCAGCATACCATAGCCTTGACAGCGTTTATGTATTCGAGTCGGGCTGGAGTTCGCTCGATAGGTAGCTTGCTTGCTCACGAGCTCGCGTCCGAAAAGCGGGTGCGGGTCGTGACACCCACCCCCACAGCCAGCGATGGACGATTTCAACAATTTCATCTTCAACGGAAACCTAACCCCCATCCCTTTCCACGACAGCGAATTCACCTGGTGCAACATGCAGGAGGGCCACCGCCGGCAGTACTCCCGTTTGGATCGGGCCATGATCAACGATAGCTAGTCAGACATGGGCCTGATCACCAACCTCTCTCACCTTAACTCCATTGAATCGGATCACTCCCCTCTTCTCATCACGATCATCAACAACCACACCTCCACCAAAAAACCTTTTCGTTTCCTTGACTTTTGACGACACCACCCTCAATTCCTGAACGTGGTTGCCTCCGTATGGAACTCCATCTCGGATCTTGACTCCCTTGCTTGGATGGCGACTAAAATCAAAGCCACTCGCAAGGCTTTAACATCCTGGAGCAAAGAGGCTTTCGGAGACATCTTCCAGGAGATTAAGGCGGCGGAGGACGACGTCACCCGTACCGAGTCCTCGTTTGCCACTGACAGATCTCCGCCCGGCCACGCCTTGCTCAATCTTGCTAGAGCGATCCTCAAATCCAGGCTGAAAGTGGAAACAGATTTCTGGAGGCAAAAAGCCAGATTGACCTGGGATAACGATGGTGACCGCAACACCAAGTTCTTTCATGCGTGTGTCAAAGGCCGCAGAAACAAATTAAAATTTTACCAGATTTTTGCCTAAAATGGGGCCATGGTAGACGACCAGGAAGGTATTCAAGCTGCGACGCAGAACTTCTATTCGAACCTTTTCACTAAAGAGCAGGTCGTGAAAGACGACGCGTTCCTGTCCGAGATACCTCCCCTCATCAGCGACAGCGAGAATGAGACCCTGGTGGGCTCCCCATCGGAGGAGGAGGTCAAGGCGGCTGTCTGGTCTATTAATAAACACAGTGCTCCGGGCCCGGACGGATTCAACGGAGTTTTTTTCAGAACTTGTTGGGACATATTAAAAAATGACTTAATAGAGGCCACCTTAGCTTTCTTTCAAGGGCGAGATACCCTAACTCCATCTCTTGTGCCAACATTATCCTCATCCCCAAGAAAGACAACCCAAAAAATTTCAAAGACTTCCGCCCTATCAGCCTTTGCACCTTTACCAACAAGATTATATCAAAGATCGTTGCCAACCGGATGTCCAATCTCCTCCCCAAGATCATATCCGAAGAACAAAGTGGTTTGTTAAAGGCTGCAACATCACTGACAACATTCTCCTAGCCTAAGAGATGATCACCTGTATGAAGTTCCCATCCAGATGGGGGAACGTTGCCATCAAACTGGACATGGAGAAGGCTTACGACCGCCTCGATTGGCAATTCACGATTTGGGTATTCAGGGCTTTCGAATTCTCCGAACCCTGGATCGATATCATATTCAGATCTATCAGCAACTCTTGGTTTTCTACGGTTATCAATGGACAAGCAGCTGGTTTCTTCCTATCTAGCCGAGGGGTTAGACAGGGGGACCCACTCTCTTCCGCTATTTTTATCATTGCGGCAGAAGCTCTCAGCAAAAGCCTCAACAGCATGTCCAGAATGCCCGATTTCTACCACGACTGGTTGTCCACTCATCACTCACCTTGCGTACGCTGACGACATCCTGATCTTCTCCTCTGGAGATATAGGATCGATCGAGGTGGTCTTGAGTACGATCGCGAGATACTCCGTATGTTCCGGCCAGCGTGTCAATAACAACAAAAGCGTCATCTATACCCATCACAAAGCTGACAGATCCCGCTCAGCCCTGCTCTCCAACTTAACCTCTTTCAAAACAGCATACCCTCCTTTCCTCTACTTGGGCTGCCCGCTGGTGTACAGCAGGTCTAACTAGGGTATATACGAGCACCTTGTTGACAAAATTCGCAAACAGATCGCAGGTTGGCACAACTGTAAAACCCCTAAAATTCTACTATTTTTTTATTAAATTTGGTACCGATTTAAAATTTTGTATTGTACGTCGCGTAATCGTATTGTACGTCGCGCACGAAATTATTTTTCTTGCTCGTCGAGTACGAATATGTGCGAGCGTACATATTTTTGAAAAACATTATTTTTATTATTTTTATGGTTTCAAAGTAATATAGACAAAAATTATTTCTAGCTATTATTTTCAAGTTTATGACTATTATGAAAAGCCTTTCATTTATATAATTATAATAATAAATAAATTTTTCCTATAAAATGGTAAATTAAAAAATTATATATATGTAAATATTATTTGTACAAACATATAATTTTTCGTAATTATTTATTTGTTTATTTTAAATAATAATGTAATTTTCGAAACTATTATTATTAGTATTTTTGGAAAATATATTTCGAAATTATTATGACAATTTAAATCGTGATTTGAATTTTTGGATTGATTTAAATAGTAGATATTTAGAATTTGATTTATCCTATTCGATTTTAAACTAAAATTAATTTGATTTAAATTTGATTTGTATTTGAAACTGGATTTTGATTTGGATTTGGATTTGAATTAAATAGATTGAATTATCTAAATTGGGTTTTAAATCTTTTCTAATCCTATCCAATTGGGAATTTCCACATCCTATAAATAGGCAGGTACTCCTCCAATATTTTCTCCACAATATTTATCTTCCATAATTTCCATAACCCAAATATCTCAGCACTAGCCAGTCACCATTGCAGCCATTAATCATGTCGTGTACCGTCTCTGTGCCTCTATTTCTACTTTCCACTATTTTATTATTACAATTACAATGTTTCCTTCGTGTCCGACCCCCGGACACCTTCTTGTGTCTCGCAGGACACATAATAATAACCCTAACCCAAGGCCTAATCTACCTAAGCTTTTTGAAAGACCTATGCTTTCGGCCAACCACTGTGGCATGGACAGCTTCCGTCAGGACCACAATCCTCCATCACCACCCGCTACTACCTCCGTCGAACCCCGCCATCTACCCCGATCACCACCGTCACCACAACCGTCGTCATCAACAGAACCACACCTCGCCGCCAACCCAGCACACCGCCTCGCCACCGCCAGTCCACCGATCCCCGTCCACACCCAGCCAACCCGACAAACAACCGCCCCTCCCATCTACAACGAACCAGACCACCACCACCATCAAATTTTTGACCACGGCCAGATCCGCCCCGACCTCGGCCAAGTTGGTCGCAACCCAAAACCTTCATCGCCACAACAGCCACCGTGGCCAACCACTGTCACCGTCCCCCAACACCACAATCACCCGCACCGCGGCCACTGGCCGGAGGCCGGCCGTTATCCCCAAAACCACCGAGCAAAAAAAAAAGGAACACCACCAGCACCACCGGCTTACCTTCGTCGGAGCCACGCCCGGACGCGCCGCCTCCGCCTAGTCTCCGCGTCAGACCCCGCCTCTGCCGCCGCTCTCGAGCCCCGATCCGTTGACCTCTGGCCGCCAAACCCTAGCCACCGCTCAGCCTCGACCACCGCCGGAGCGGTGAAGTCCCGCGCTGAGTCGCTCCGCCGTACCTAGCCCAGCCGAGCCGTCCGCCTAGCCTCGATCACCCCGTGCCTGACTCTCGGTATGGCCGCTGACGACCAGAGTAGCGCCGCCCGCTCCTCTTCCCTTCTCTTCCATCTCCGCCTTGTCCGCCGTCGCTCCCGTCGACGATCGTCGACGAGCCAGATCTGCGAGCCCCTCCGCGCGCAGCCCAGCGTAGATCGCCCCTCCAACTCCGCCTCACCCGGCTTCTCGTCGCCACTCCGCCCAAGCCTCGCGTTCGCCCGTACTCTGCGCGTACGCGACTCCTCTTCGCCGGAGCCCCGACGACCCCGGCCGCCTCTCTCGCGTCGCCGACCGCTCCATCCGCCAGTTCCCCTTTCTCTCCGCCACATCTCGCTCAATCTTTTTCTCTCTCTTCCCTCTGAGTCTTTGGTTTTTCTTCTAACTCATTTTAGCCGCTGAATGTTCTCAGGAGAACCATTATTTTTTTTATTTATTATTTCATTTTATTTATTTTCTTTTGTTTTTGTTATTTATTATTATTATTATTATTATTATTATTATTATATTTATTATTATTATTTTTATTATTGTTTATTTAGTATAGAGAAAGGCCAAGCAACAGATGCTTTTATTTAAATTATTATCATTAAAGCTTGGTTTTGATGTCATTCTATTTGGGTTTTATTTATATATTATCTTGGTCATACAATATATGCCAAGTGGTTTGATAAACATTTTAAAAGTTATTATTTTATTTATATTTTGGTATAATCAGTACCATTCTTCTATATTAATTATTCTATTAACTAAAATAGATACTTCCCTAAAAATTATCTTTTTGTAACAAATTATTAGAGGCTAAGATATGTGTATATCCATTTAAAATAGTTAGTTGACATAATTATAGTTTTACAAAATGAGGATTAGTTGCCTTAGATAAATTTTTAAGAATTAATTTGTGTTCCCATAGTTTTCTACTTAAATATTTCTATTTGACAAACTTTGGATTTTGCCTAAAAAGATTTTTGTAATTACCTAAAATTACATTTTGACTACTAAAACATACTTACAGGTATTTGTCAAAATTTATGGTTTCAAGAATTATAAATATTTTTCTAAAAATTTATATATATAATATCTATCCATTAATTCTTTGATCTTTCCCCTGTCCGTAACCAGTCCTATTATTCCTATTCTTTCGTCCATTTCGAGACTACATTATGTCCACCCTAACTAATTTGACCCTTCTGGACCCAATGAAACTGTCCGTGCCTCCACCCGAGGTCACCATGTGTAATTGTTGTACCGAAGTCGCAGGTCGTGCCACCTTGATCATCACAGCACACCAGGCGTCCTACCAGGCAAGACACCTTACCATTTGCTGTTTACTTATTTAGCTCATATTTCATGCATTATTCATTATTTTCTTTATGTAAAATAAACTGTGATACATGGCATAACCTGTTAGAACTTACTGTTCATTATAATTCCTGCTATGTATTATTTTTCTTCTTACACATTAAACCTAGATTTAAGGGACCACCTTGTGTGCTGCATTCATGACCTTGACACGTTGTATCACGAAGTTGTGTGTCGCATGTAGAATACGGACATGCATGACAGGCTGGCCACCGGTGCGTATAAGCCGTACGATAGGAATAACCGCTAGTAGAAATTGCATGCTAGTTTGACTTAGCGGTTATAGAGGTTTACTGTTGTGGATACAACATGGTAGGCATTGGATGGAAAGAACAGCTCCTTAATGTATGGGTCATATATGTACTGTCATGATTGCCGGTTATCTCCAGTGGAAGGTACGGTCCTGATAGCCGGTTATCTCCAGTGGGAGGTACGATTCTGATTGTCGGTTATCTCCAGTGGGAGGTACAGTCCTGATTCCTGATATTCCTGATCCGGCCCATACGTCAAAGGTTTGTTCTTTATTGCATATTCACTATAGTACGGTTAGGTACCCTATTACATATTTATTTGAGCAATATTTATTCAGTTTATATGGCATGATATTATGTGTCTTGTTACGTCCCTCTGAGGACCTGGTTATCTCTCCAGGTATGTGCTATTGTCTTTCGCAGGTGCTTTAGCTCTAGCCGTGTTCATTGCTATTTCTCGAGGATGATTGCACTTGGATCGTCTTCGCTTCGCTCGCCAAACTCATTTCCTTTCTCATGTGTTTTTTCCTTTACTTGTTGGTAGTGGATTTGTCTCCGTCCAACATATTGTATCAAGACAATTCATTATCTTTATATGATGTCTTTTATTCATTTATTTTGCGTGGATGAGATTAGTTATGGTTCTACTGTATTTTACAGCTTATGTATTTATACGAGGATTCCATATATTGGAGTGTACTTCGTATGTATACAGCTGGCATGTCTACATTTCTAGTCCTACGTATTTTGGGACTGGGGTGTTACATATTTTTGTGGTGGCCCATGCAGGTCAAGATAAATTGTTTAGTTACTTTACCGTACCAAGCAAGCCTGCGAATAGGATTAGAAGTTTAGGATCTCATTCACATACTTGACCTCTTTCCTTGATTTTATCTACCGTTTGACTCATCAATTGCATCTTGCTTGCTTCCTTCCATCCGTATTCTTATCTTCCCTTCGTGCTTGCTAGAGATTGACCCTACTAGTTAGTTGTCACAAAACACCATTAGTTTAAATTCTTTAAGTTGGGTAGAATACCTTATGAACTAGCAACCCCTTTGACCTAGTGACCTATATTAGCAAGCTTATTTAGATCCTAGAATCTAGATGACCTAACCCGTCTAGCCAACCAAGGACTTGGACAAGAAGACTATAGGACAACTGTATGACTTAGAATCTTTCTGCCCTCTTTTAATCTAAATCTCTCGTACCTATGTTTTTACCACTTTGACTAATGTTGCAACTATAATCTAGTTTTGCAAACTCATCCATTTATCGAGTTTGTTCATGACTTATGCTATTGAGCGCGCTCACTAACATATTGTCTAATCAGAACCGGTGCATGATGGTCTGATCAACCGAGTGCACTTTGGTTCGCTTTTATCTATCGTTCTACGTGGATGGGGACATAGCTAAATTTGTCCTCTAGAGTCCCATCCGCGACTGCCTTGGCAACTCCTTTTGAAAGTTTTTTTTCCGGTCGTCCTTGAATCACGTATTCATATTCGATAACGCCTCCTTCGAACTCTATATTGCTTCGCCCTCACCTATTTTAGGAGGACGAAAGCGTCATACTAGAACTTCCTCTAACCTTCCCATCGGCTACGACCATTCTCACTCGATGTTGCTATATCTTCATTCTAAACTACTCGACCCTATCAAGACCCTCTAATCGCTTAATTTAAGTAAATCTATTTCGTTCTCTTAATCGTGACCCTCATTCCGACCATACCGTATTATTTTTCTACGATCTAGATCGCGATTTCTTACGACATGATTTTATGAAAACATTGTCATCGTTAGATCCCCATTGATACCCCCTTGTGTCATCTCACCCCCTACTAATTCTTAATTTCGAGGACGAAATTCTTTTAAGTTGGGTAGGATGTAAAACCCCTAAATATCTACTATTTTTTTATTAAATTTGGTACCGATTTAAAATTTTGTATTGTACGTCGCGTAATCGTATTGTACGTCGCACACGAAATTATTTTTCTTGCTCGTCGAGTGCGAATATGTGCGAGCGTACATATTTTTGAAAAACATTATTTTTATTATTTTTATGGTTTCAAAGTAATATAGACAAAAATTATTTCTAGCTATTATTTTCAAGTTTATGACTATTATGAAAAGCCTTTCATTTATATAATTATAATAATAAATAAATTTTCCCTATAAAATGGTAAATTAGAAAAGTATATATATATATAAATATTATTTGTACAAACATATAATTTTTCATAATTATTTATTTGTTTATTTTAAATAATAATGTAATTTTCGAAATTATTATTATTAGTATTTTTGGAAAATATATTTTGAAATTATTGTGACAATTTAAATCGTGATTTGAATTTTTGGATTGATTTAAATAGTAGATATTTGGAATTTGATTTATCCTATTCGATTTTAAACTAAAATTAATTTGATTTAAATTTGATTTGTATTTGAAACTGGATTTTGATTTGGATTTGGATTTGAATTAAATAGATTGAATTATCTAAATTGGGTTTTAAATCTTTTCTAATCCTATCAAATTGGGAATTCCCATATCCTATAAATAGGCAGGAACTCCTCCAATATTTTCTCCACAATATTTATCTTCCACAATTTCCATAACCCAAATATCTCAGCACTAGCCAGTCACCATTGCAGCCATTAATCATGTCGTGTACCGTGTCTGTGCCTCTATTTCTACTTTCCACTATTTTATTATTACAATTACAATGTTTCCTTCGTGTCCGACCCCCGGACACCTTCTTGTGTCTCGCAGGACACATAATAATAACCCTAACCCAAGGCCTAATCTACCCAAGTTTTTCGAAAGCCCTATGCTTCCGGCCAACCACTGTGGCATGGACAGCTTCCGTCAGGACCACAATCCTCCATCACCACCCGCTACTACCTCCGTCGAACCCCGCCATCTACCCCGATCACCACCGTCACCACAACCGTCGTCATCAACAAAACCACACCTCGCTGCCAACCTAGCACACCGCCTCGCCACCGTCCGTCCACCGATCCCCGTCCACACCTAGCCAACCCGATAAACAACCGCCCCTCCCATCTATAACGAACCAGACCACCACCGCCATCAAATTTCCGACCACGGCCAGATCCGCTGCGACCTCGGCCAAGTTGGTCGCCACCCAAAACCATCATCACCACAACAGGCACCGCGGCCAACCACTGTCACCATCCCCCAACACCACCATCACCCGCACCGGGCCACTGGTCGGAGGCTGGCCGTTATCCCCAAAACCACCGAGCAAAAAAAAGGAACACCACCAGCACCACCGGCTTACCTTCGACGGAGTCGTGCCCGGATGCGCCGCCTCCGCCTAGTCTCCGCGTCAGACCCCGCCTCTGCCGCCGCTCTCGAGCCCCGATCCGTTGACCTCCGACCACCAAACCCTAGCCACCGCTCAGCCTCGACCACCGCCGGAACGGTGAAGTCCCGCGCTGAGTCGCTCTGCCGTACCTAGCCCAGCTGAGCCGTCCGCCTAGCCTCGATCACCCCGTGCCTGACTCTCGGTCTGGCCGCCGCCGACCAGAGTAGCGCCGCCCGCTCCTCTTCCCTTCTCTCCCATCTCCGCCTTGTCCGCCGTCACCCGTCGCTCCCGTCGACCATCGTCGACGAGCCAGATCTGCGAGCCCCTCCACGCGCAGCCCAGCCTAGATCGCCCCTCCAACTCTGCCTCATCCGGTTTCTCGTCGACACTCTGCCCCAGCCTCGCGTTCGCCCTCACTCTGCGCGCACGCGACTCCTCTTCGCTGGAGCCCCGGCGACCCCGGCTGCCTCTCTCGCGTCGCCGACCGCTCCATCCGCCAGTTCCCCTTTCTCTCCGCCACATCTCGCTCGATCTTTTTCTCTCTCTTCCCTCTGAGTCTTTGGTTTTGCTTCTAACTCATTTTAGCCGCTGAATGTTCTCAAGAGAACCATTGTTTTATTTATTTATTTATTTATTATTTTATTTTATTTATTTTCTTTTGTTTTTGTTATTATTATTATTATTATTATTATTATTTTTTTTGTTATTATTATTATTTTTATATTTATTATTATTATTTTTATTATTGTTTATTTAGTATAGAGAAAGGCCAAGCAACAGATGCTTTTATTTAAATTATTATCATTAAAGCTTGGTTTTGATGTCATTCTATTTGGATTTTATTTATATATTATCTTGGTCATACAATATATGCCAAGTGGTTTGATAAACATTTTAAAAGTTATTATTTTATTTATATTTTGGTATAATCGGTACCATTCTTCTATTTTAATTATTCTATTAACTAAAATAGATACTTCCCTAAAAATTGTCTTTTTGTAACAAATTATTAGAGGCTAAGATATATGTATATCCATTTAAAATAGTTAGTTGACATAATTATAGTTTTACAAAATGAGGATTAGTAGCCTTAGATAAATTTTTAAGAATTAATTTGTGTTCCCATAGTTTTCTACTTAAATATTTCTATTTGACAAACTTTGGATTTTGCCTAAAAAGATTTTTATAATTACCTAAAATTACATTTTGACTACTAAAACATACTTACATGTATTTGTCAAAATTTATGATTTCAAGAATTATAAATATTTTTCTAAAAATTTGTATATATAATATATATCCATTAATTCTTTGATATTTCCCCTGTCCGTAACCAGTCCTATTATTCCTATTCCTTCGCCCATTTCGAGACTATATTATGTCCACCCTAACTAATTTGACCCTTCTGGACCCAATGAAACTATCCGTGCCTCCACCCGAGGTCACCATGTGTAGTTTTTGCACCGAAGTCGCAGGTCGTGCCACCTTGATCATCGCAGCACACCAGGCGTCCTACCAGGCAAGACACCTTGCCATTTGCTGTTTACTTATTTAGCTCATATTTTATGCATTATTTTATTTTTTTTATGCAAAATAAACTGTGATACATGGCATAACCTGTTAGAACTTACTGTTCATTATAGTTCCTGCTATGTATTATTTTTCTTCTTACACATTAAACCTAGATTTAAGGGACCACCTTGTGTGCTGCATTCATGGCCTTGACACGTTGTATCACGAAGTTGTGTGTCACATGTAGAACATGGACATGCATGACTGGCTGGCCACCGGTGCATATAAGTCGTGCGATAGGAATAACCGCTAGTAGAAATTGCATGCTAGTTTGACTTAGCGGTTATAGAGGTTTACTGTTGTGGATACAACATGGTAGGCATTGGGTGGAAAGAACAACTCCTTAATGTATGGGTCATATATGCACTGTCCTGATTGCCGGTTATCTCAAGTGGGAGGTACGGTCCTGATAGCCGGTTATCTCCAGTGGGAGGTACGGTCCTGATTGCCGGTTATCTCCAGTGGGAGGTACGGTCCTGATTCCTGATATTCCTGATCCGGTCCATGCGTCAAAGGTTTGTTCTTTATTGCATATTCACTATAGTATGGTTAGGTACCCTATTACATATTTATTTAAGCAATATTTATTCAGTTTATATGGCATGATATTATGTGTCTTATTACGTCCCTCTGAGGACCTGGTTATCTCTCCTCGTGTGTGCTATTGTCTTTCGTAGGTGCTTTAGCTCTAGCCGTGTTCATTGCTATTTCTCGAGGATGATTGCACTTGGATCGTCTTCGCTTCGCTCGTCAAACTCATTTCCTTTCTCATGTGTTTTTCCTTTACTTGTTGGTAGTGGATTTGTCTCCGCCCAACATATTGTATCAAGACAATTCATTATCTTTATATGATGTCTTTTATTCATTTATTTTGCGTGGATGAGATTAGTTATGGTTCTACTGTATTTTACAGCTTATTTATTCATACGAGGATTCCATATATTGGAGTGTACTTCGTATGAATACAGCTGGCATGTCTACGTTCCTAGTCCTACGTATTTTGGGACTGGGGTGTTACAACAACGTAACCCTATCTCCGGGGGGGGGAAACTGACCCTGATCAAACACGTCCTCTCTTCCATCCCGTTGTACTCCCTGGTCGTCTGTTCCCCTCCCATGAAGGTCCTTCATGCCCTCGAATACCTCTTCGTCAAGTTCTTCTAGGGTCAACACGACGGCAAAGACAAACACCACTGGACAGGGTAGGATACGATGGCCAAACCGACCGAAAAAGGAGGTCTGGGATTCATCAGACTGGCCCACATCGTTGACTCCTGCTCCATGAAGCTATGGTGGAAGCTGCGCACGAAAAACTCGTTATGGATGAGATTCATGAGAACTAGATACTCCAGATTCTCTTATATGTCGGAAGTGGTCACCAACAACAGATCTTCGGTGTCGTGGCGTCGTATAATTCGGGGACGTAACATCGCAGAACCTTTAATCTGTCTTTAGTTGGGCGACGGACGCTCATCGACAACCATGGAATGGTGGTTAGGTGAAGAGACCCTACACCCCAACGTGAGAACCCAGCAGGGATGCGTTATTAGGGACCTATGGGAGGTAGGTTTTGGATAGAATTGGAGGAGGGTCAGAGATTGGTTTGGTCAACCGGCGGCCGACGGCCTTTTTACCGCCAATCTTCGGGTCTCTGACTTGTCCGACACATGGACTTGGTCCCCTAACCCGGGAGGGAATTTTATGCTGGCTTCTACCAGAATAGTAGCCAGAGGCAGAGGCGTGCGAAACTCCACGTCTGCCAAGTTATGGCAGTCTTGCATACCCATCAAATGGTTCATCCTCATTTGGCGAGCTCTTCGACGGAAGCAGCCGACGGACGACCACATAAGATCCATTGGATTCAGCCTTGCGTCCAGATGCCACTGCTGCACAGAACACACATCAGAATCGGCAGAGCACGTCATTCTTTCTGGAGAGCTGGTGTCACGTCCCGCTCCCGTAGGAGCGATCGTCCTCGCTAAGGCGTGATACCGTACGAGCCTAGATTGCGCTCGTGCAAGGCGGGTTCCATAACGGCCGATTTCAGCGAATGCGACGGGGGCGTCGTACAGAAGTCCCATGCAGAGACATTGAATAATAGCAGCAAAAATTTTATCAAACACAAGTTATTCAAAAGAAGCTCTTTATTGATATTGAAACAAAGGTTACAATGGGGTGCATGGCCAAGATTACAAGTCTCTCAAGCTCACTCAAGCTCACATTACAAGTCACTCAGCTCTCTCTCATCTCTCAATATATGTCCTGAGCCAGCGGATGCTTTGGAAGGCGACGTCCATACATTATGTCCTGTATAAGTCTTGAATACATACGGCCGCACGCTTCGAATCGCCAAGGAACTCCGTGCCTCGACGCATCCAAACGAGCTCCGCGCCACGAGCTTCTACTTGTGCCTGCACATAAAAACTATGTGGGTGTCAGTACTCAACTGTACTGGTAGAATGAGCTCCTCGCCCACCCATACAAAACCAACACGTTTGATTTATATTATGCAACATGTCCCTTCTTATCAATTATCTTTCTACTATTGCCTTAGGATCAGTTTTAGGACCGACGCCTTGGCCTATTTTGTATCTCTAGACCATCCTGTGCTTGCAACAACAACGATGACTCAACAACGTTAGCCTATCAAGTCGTGTTTGCCTTTCGGCCAAAATCAGAGACGCAACTACGCGATGAGACTTCATTCCCGTGTGACCGTGCTATAAGTCCTTGTTGAGGCCGTGCCTCGCAACTCAATGAGACTCAATCATATCGCCGTCTCGCGACCCTTGCCGCTTCGTGGTCCTTTGCTATTTTTATCACCAACTAACCCAATCAAGAGTTCTGAACTTATGTCGACCGACTTTGCCTTGCGGCGATTTCTGACTTAAACTCCAGACAACTTAGATCCAACAAATGCAACTTATATGCCAAGGCTTACGCCTCGACGCCACACCCATGTGCCAAGCATGTCGCCTATGTTGAAGCCACATCTTAGGCCTCAAGCATCATGTTCTAACTTGTATACACCTTCGACTCGACTCAATTCCAAAGGCATACGCGCTGATAGCCGCCATTTTGCCGACATCTATATGAACACGGGTCACTGGCAGAACAAGCCACCCTGCACTCATAGCAGGCGTATAGGATGGTCCGGTCAAAGCAAGTAGCGAGCCCTAATGACCGTCCACCGAATACCTATTGCCTCTACCTGGCACAGCTATACATGTTTCCTCCTAGGCCGGATCAGTCCTGTGGCTCCAGGCTGTCGATCCGAGGAAACCCTTTCTTTTTACCTTGTACAAGTTATCTATGAATATGCAAGACTCGACTCAAACTGACGTCTCACACAGTCATCCTTTTTTCAGTGTTACCATCTCTTTCAAAACTAAGTTCAAGACTTCTATCCTTGAGACCCCTCGACGACCCACGGTCGCAAGCCTTCTTTCAATGTTACCATATTATTTCATTCCACTCATGAATACCTATTTGATAGTCCTTTCTCCAAAACTCACCTTGAATCATTTGTGGTCCTTGCCTTAAACACTAAGTCCGCAACATCGTACCTTAAACCGACTTATGTTCTACGCGACGCTATCGCCCAAGTCATACTTTATATGACAGGCCTTGAGACCGTAAGACTATATGGTTATACCCAGTCATAGAACTCGTAGAACCGTGCTTACTACTACTCCGATAGCCCAACATAACTTGTCTGACTTAAACGTACAATGACTCGACGAGCAAAGGCTGCGTCAAGCCTCGCATTGCGGAAATGTGCCGCACATGCGTTCGACTTCTGAACGATCAAGTCATTTGGGTGCCTAGACTTACGCCACAAGCTGTGCAACGCAACTTAATTCAAGGGCAAGCCAAGGCTATGCCAATCCATGGACGATGGGACCGTGCATGCTTTATGATGCATTCATGTGGGCGACGCCTATGACTTAGGATACGATCATAACTTTGCCTACTCAACCAACTTTCCTTCTCCCAAGCCACGGAACGAAGGATCGAGTGTCATTTTCAAAGCACGCCGTGCACCAACTCTAAGTCGACCGTTGAAACTTTCTATATTCTAACTCAATTCGACCCGTCGGGGTTATTCCCTTTAGCTATGTGAATTCGTCTCTTTTATTATCAAGCCTACTTGTGCAAGTTAAAAATATGAGATTTATTATGTGAAGGCTAAGATGAGGCAAGTTCACCGAAATTACCCCACCTAAGCGAACGGTCACCTCGACTGAGCGATATCTTCGAGCAACCGTTGCAAGGCTAAGTTCGAACGCCGTCGGCATTTCGATTCCTCCGATTGACTGAGCGGGACGGGGTACTACATTATACACCACTCAGAAAATGTTTCGTCTTCGAAACTAACTGAGTACACTTACTCATCCACTCATCACTCGAATGTTCAACGACTCTCGCACACATTTCCTCTATGCATTTCTCAAATCCGAGCCACGCTCGTGCTACCCTTAATCCGTTCTTCAAAACTCACGATCTCAAAATCCTCGACACTTCTCATTCCTCAAGTCTTACTTGATTCAACGTATCACTTAGTTGGATCGTGCACATATTTTAGGCATCCCCAAAATACATGTATTTCAGTCAAGCCTCGTGATAGCGAATTCTGCCATCACCACTCGAGTCGGATCATGTACATATTCAAGCGTCCTTGATATACATGTATGTCAACCGAGGCTCGTGCGTGGTGTCTCCACAATTCCTATCTCTTTGTACCGGGACGTCTGCCTAATCGCTAGGCTATATCTTTTGGCTAAAGTCATTCGTCAGTATTGGAATCATAGTTCCCAAACAACAATATCAATACTGACCCTATGCTAAGGTCAAACCAAGTTGATAGTACGGGGTTTTCTACCCAAGCTCATATCACTCCGATTTCTAAACATCGAGCATAGACTTCCTATACACATCCCAACGTTCGTCGTACGGGGTCCGAGTCATTCAGCAAAGCCATCCTATGATAAGTCACGTTTCAACTAATTCTTTGACATATCAATATAACTTCGTTCATCAAGCCATTTCGCACAGTCTATTTCTTCGAACACGTTCGACATGATACGCCTATCAATCCTTCCAAGTCAAGCACGCTATGACATAATTCATCGCTAAACCATAATTCACATTCCATGCTCCCTAAGTCATTTATCCCAATTCACGAAATCGATCACAAAGTCATCTGACTTAATAATACGTTGTGCCCCGATCTCACGCGAGTCAGATTATCCACGGAGGACATGAATCACCATGTACGCTTCCGCGGGATAATTATCCTCATCGGGATGTAACTCTTGTTCGAGTCTAGACTAATTCATTCTCGATGTGCGGATTGGACCTACTCAATCCTCAAGTTTATTTCATTCATCAATCGCAAGTCCTAACATCCTCAAAATTTCCTTCGTATCAAACCGATAAGTCAAGACAATCAAAGTTTTCGTATCATGATTTTTCGAGTTCGATCATTCTCGTGACATGAATCGCCATGTCAGCGCTCACACGAAACAATTGCCCCAAATTTGACGCGATACATGTGCGAGGCTGGAGTTGCGCTCGTACAAGACAAGAATGTCGACGTTGTGGTTATCCGCGTAACCATCAAGACACTCCTATTTTCATCCAACGTTTGTCTCAATCAAAATCCTAAGTATAACATCCAACCGGACAATAACACTTGCACGATCGTCACTCGTCGAGTCAGAGTACCCCTAAGTTATCGTATATCGATCTTTGATACACCTCAATACCATTGACGATATGTGTAACCTGACGATCTTCCTTTGCAATGAATTTCAAGTCGTGCGCATAATGTTATCGTCCGACTGGATAATCTCCTCGACAGTCAATTTAAGTTCGATCATTATACCTCGAATCATTCACAACATTAATTTTCTTAAATCTAAATTTGTGTATGGTTCATCCGTCTATCATAAGTCATCGACCAATATATTTTCTCAATTCGCATCATTCCTTGCTAACTCAAATCATCGAGCAACATTCAATCCAATCCTTAGAGTCATTACATAACTTCAAAATTCTACTTTTCATGTACGCTATCTTCCCATCGTGCTAACTTTTTCTATACGATCCTTATCGATTTCCTCAATCAAGTCATCCATTCGTACACCTTAACTTTTCTTCGATTCAGTTCCACCTACTCAATAATTTTCATGTTTCATACTCGCACAATCCTCAATCCGTGCACGTTCTGTGCACGTCAATTTCTAGGTCATTTAAACCAACTCATCCAAATCTTCAAGACTACATCTTGTTCAACGACACTCAATCTAAGGCTTTGCATAACGCGATACTTGCTGATAGATTCACCGACACCCTGAATCCTCAATCGATCGATCGACATCCCTGAGGCTATCGCATACACCACTCAGGGATGAAGTCATTCAACAAATCCTTAAAACTATCATTCGAATCAAAATCAACTTCTTCAAATTTTTTTCGTTCGAACCATTTCTCAATTTTCAAGCACGCTCATCTATATCGCACCGACATTATCGTTGCTCGATAGCACCCCTATCGATAGTCATCTCACTTTACTCAATCGAGTTCAACTCATTCTTGCTCGACATAATTCAATTCCCGCACTCAATTTTTCTAAGGTCGACGTAACTTTGGTGTATATGTCCAGTCCGACTTAGCCAACCGTGCTTACACGAACCAACTTTTTATTTTATCAAAAATTGTTCTCTTATATTTTACAAAATAAATAGACTTATTGTACGGACATCCGTGGGACATTTGAGAGAGAGCGCACCAACGATATCAACTTGCGAAAGCATAATTCAGAGTTTGCAGAAGTAACAGAGTTAAAGAATTCAATCGATAGTCCAAGGACGTAAAGCCGTGCTCTGATACCATTATGTCACGCCCCGCTCCTGTAGAAGCGATCGTCCTCGCTAAGGCGTGATGCCACACGAGCCTAGATTGTGCTCATGCAAGGCGGGTTCCATAACGGCCGATTTCAGCGACTGCGACGGGATCGTCGCACAGAAGTCCCATGCAGTGACATTGAATAATAGCAGCAGAAATTTTATCAAACACAAGTTATTCAAAAGAAGCTCTTTATTGATATTGAAACAAAGGTTACAATGGGGCACATGGCCAAGATTACAAGTCTCTCAAGCTCACTCAAGCTCACATTACAAGTCACTCAGCTCTCTCTCATCTCTCAATATATGTCTTGAGCCAGCGGATGCTTTGGAAGGCGACGTTCGTACATTATGTCCTGTATAAGTCTTGAATACATTCGGCCACACGCTTCAAATCGCCAAGAAACTCCGTGCCTCGACGCATCCAAGCGAGCTCCGTGCCACGAGCTTCTACCTGTGCTTGTACATGGAAACTATATGGGTGTCAGTACTCAACTGTACTGGTAGAATGAGCTCCTCGTCCACCCATACAAAACCAACGTATTTGATTTACTTTGTGCAACATAGTCCCTTCTTATCAATTGTCTTTCTACTCTTGTGTTAGGATCAGTTTTAGGACCGACGCCTTGGCTTATTTTGTGTCTCTAGACCATCACGTGCTTGCAACAACAACGTCGACTCAACAACGTTAGCCTATCAAGTCGTGCTTGCCTTTCAGCCAAAATCGGAGACGCAACTACGCGATGAGACTCCATTCCCGTGTGACCGTGCTATAAGTCCTTGTTGAGGCCGTGTCTCACAATTCAATGAGACTCAAACATATCGCCGCCTCACGGCTCTTGTCGCCTCACGGCCCTTTGCTATTTTTATCTCCAACTGACCCAATCAAGACTTCTGAACTTACGTCGACCGACTTTGCCTTGCGGCGGTTCCTGACTTAAACTCCAGACAACTTAGATCCAACAAATACAACTTATATGCCAAGACTTACGACTCGACGCCACACCCCTGTGCCAAGCATGTCGCCGATGTTGAAGACACATCTTAGGCCCCAAGCATCATGTTGTAACTTGTATACACCTTCGACTCGACTCAATTCCAAAGGCATACGTGCAGATATCCGCCATTTTGCCGACATCTATATGAACATGGGTCACTGGCAGAATAAGCCATCATGGACTCATAGCTGGCGTATAGGATGGTCCGGTCAAAGCAAGTAGCGAGCCCTAATGACCGTCCACCGAATACCGGTTGCCTCTACCTGGCACAGCTATACCTGTTTCCTCCTAGGCCGGATCGATCCTGTGGCCCCGGGTTGTCGATCCGAGAAAATTCTTCCTTTTTATCTTATACAAGTTATCCATGACCATGTAAGACTCGACTCAAACTGACGTCTCACACAGTCATCCTTCTTTCAGTGTTACCATTTCTTTCAAAGTTAAGTTCAAGACTTCTATCCTTGAGACCCCTCGACGACCCACGGTCGCGAGCCTTCTTTTTATATTACTATATTATTTTATTCCACTCATGAATACCTATTTAATAGTCCTTTCTCCAAAACTCACCTTGAATCAATTATGGTCATTGCCTTAAACACTAAGTTCGCGACATCGTGCCTTAAACCGACTTATGTTCTACGCGACGCTATCGCCCAAGTCATACTTTATATGATAGGCCTTGAGACCGTAAGACTATATGGTTATACCAAGTCATAGAACTCGTAGGACCGTGCTTGCTACTACTCCGATAGCCCAACATAACTTGTCTGACTTAAACGTACAACGACTCGACGATCAAAGGCTGTGTCAAGCCTCGCATTGCGGAAACGTGCCGCACATGTGTTCGACTTCTGAACGATCAAGTCATTTGGGTGCCTAGACTTACGTCACAAGCCGTGCAACGCAACTTAATTCAAGGGCAAGCCAAGGCTATGCCAAGCCTTGGACGATGGGACCATGCATGTTTTATGATGCATTCATGCGGGCGACGCCTATGACTTAGGCTACGATCATAACTTCGTCTACTCAACCAACTTTCCTTCTCCCAAGCCACGGAATGAAGGATCGAGTGTCATTTTTAAAGCACGTCGTGCACCAACTCTAAGCCGACCGTTAGAACTTTCCATATTCTAACTCAATTCGACCCGTCGGAATTATTCCCTTTAGCTATGTGAATTCGTCTCTTTTATTATCAAGCCTACTTGTGCAAGTTGAAAACATGTGATTTATTATGTGAAGGCTAAGATGAGGCAAGTTTACCGAAACTACCCCACCTGAGCGAGCGGTCGCCTGGACTTAGCGATGTCTTCGAGCAGCCGTTGCAAGGCTAAGTCCGAACGCCGTCGGCGTTCCAATTCCTCCGATTGACTGAGCGGGACAGGGCACTACAGCTGGCGACTCGAATTTGGTGCACTCTTCACAATAGACTAAATCTGGTTCACCCGACTGGGAGCTTCCACGATCTCATGGCCAGCTGGAGCTGCTTTCATGGACATCAGATCGTCGCGGACGCCGGTATTTGGGTATTATGGAAGAACAGAAACAAATTCAGATACGAAGGCCGCCAACTCAGTCCTCCATAATTGTACAAAGAGGTTATCAGACAAATTCTCAAAGCCAAGAGGCGTTGCTCGCACGCCCCCAACACTTTCTGGGAGGCCCTGGATTAGGCCATCCTACGGGTTTCTTGTCGCCGCTGAGATCCGGTCTCATTTTGTGCGCGCCTCGCGCTGCTTGTTTTTCTTTTCCTTTGGTCGCGTTAAGCGCACTTACTTGTAAAGGCTTCGGCATTTTGCGCCTTTCATTCAATAAAGTTTGGGTTTTCCTTAAAATATATATATATTTTTTAAAATATTTTTTTTAATATATATATATATATATATATATATATATATATATATATATATATATATATATATATATGTACTTCTATGTATATATAATTTTATGCTATATTTTAAAATATGTAAATTTACATGTTATTTTATTATTGGTAAATATCATGGCTAAGGATATTTTACTATATTAAAATATTATTATAATATTTTTAATATACATATGTCTATATATTTAAATTCATATTTTTATGTATTCTGTTAATTAAGGCCATTTAAGTTCAGACCTAGCATGGGTTCTGTGAACTTAAATGAGTCTAAATATATTCAAGGCTTGTACGAGTCATATCGGACTTGATTCATGGCTTTGGGTCCCGTATTTGGACTTCGGTTCAATTTCGTATACGTGGATAAATATATTAAATAAATATTTATTTATTTTTAGAAACTGTGCCTTACTGTTTTTGAATTTTTAGACAGTATATATCTGGAAAAAATTGTATTTAAATACTATATTAATTTAGATAATTTAATATAATTTTTTTTTGGATTTAATTTGTATATTTGTCATTTTATAAAAATAGGAAAACAGAACTCATTTTCAAAGTACTTATGTTTACTGATTTTTAATAAATAGCTATAGTGGTTTATAAATTCCAAAAAAATTAGTAAAATTTCTATAATTAACAAGGATCATTTTGGTACTTTATTTTATGTATATTTGAGCATTTTTCCTATCTTAATAATTGTTGGAACATAGTGTACAGTCTGATTTATTAATTAAATAATTATGACTTGTGAAGTTAGGTGTGATTTGGGATATTTTAGTATTGGAACCTTACCCTACCTTAGTATAGAAACCCTAGAAAGTTGGTTTAGGTATTGTGTCATCCAATATTGGTCTCCTATGCTAAAGTCATCATTTGGCTAGGTGTCCAGTCAGAAAGTCGTGTCACACCACTAGTGTCCTAGTATTTAGCTTAGTATAAAAACTAAATTTGTATATCCTTTTTACAATGATGGGACACCGGATATTTATAGCTTCATATACCTAACCTTGCTTTGCACAAGGCAAGTACCCCTACAAATTTTATTTACTGCATGTGATAATAAACTGTGAATGAATCATATCAAAATATTGTTCCTTAAACTGCAAGTCATATCTTCGCATGCTTTATACTACTCTCGTATCTCTCATATGTTATAACTTGTGCCACAATACATTGTACACCTATTGACGATCACGTACCTGCTCCAGTTTTAAATATTACATATACATCTGTCATTATGACATACGTATCCTTGACATGATAGATTGTGATATGCCATGATTCCTGTTTATTGCACCTCTGTTCATTTCCATGCTTAGTATATTTAGTTTGTAGAATCAGTACTTGCTCCCGTCCTGACAAGATAATGTTGTACGTATACTAACCGAGGAGGAGTTGCTATGTGATTCCTATTATGGGGTCAACTTTGAGGATCAGGCCTTACCCACGAGGATGTACCTGCGGAGAAACTCGTCTAGTTTGTTATTTTAGTTGCTCGGGACTTTTGAGAGCAGACATGTTTTAGACTATGTATTTTGTTACTGGACCTGTATCCAGTTTTATATTTTGGCTATGTATTTTGAACATATTCGTGTGATAGATAATTTTGTGTTTGTGATGATTTTCTCAAATATGACAAATGGAACTGTTAGCTCAATTTGATCTTGTATTGTTTACTTTTATGAACAGCTTACTACGCTTTATCTCAAGCGTAGGCTGGACATGACTCGGCCCGGCCCAACAATTTGGGTAGCGGATCGTGACATAAAATAAGAATACTTTTACTAAATAAATATCGTATCCGTGTCAATACAAAATATATTGTGTCCGTGTCTATGTTTGTGTCCCACACAAATTCCATCTCATACTTCAATATAAAGTGTCCGTGTATATGTTCGTGTCCCACACAAATTTCATCTTCTAATTTGAAATATATCGTGTCTGTGTCTATGTTCGTGTCCCACACAAATTTTATCTCCTAATTTGAAATATATCGTATCCGTGTCTATGTTCATGTCCCACACAAAAGACTGTTGTCAGCGACTGTGTCCCAGAAGCATATCGTATTCGTGTCAATGAAAAACATTAGAAGAAAATTTAGCTCATTACCAAATGTGAATTAGGGGATGAGTGGGGGTTACTCTGTCGTCATTTGTCAGGGAGGAGGGGTCTTCGGGAAGCTGCCACCGATCATCCAGGGAGGAGGGGGTCGTCAGGAAGCTTCCACCACTCGTCAAGGATGGAGGGGGTTGTCAGGAAGCCCTCGCTCATCGGAGAGGAGGCCATCGCTCCTCGAAGAGGAAGGGTTTCGGGAAGATTATCGTCGCCGGCGGGAGGAGGAGGAGAGGGCGGTCGGCGGTCACCGGAGGAGACAAGAGGAAGGGTTTGGGGGGGAGGAGGAGAAGGCGGTCGGGGTCGGCATTACCGGAGGGAGAGGGCGGTCGCCGAGGGAGGTCGGGGTCGACGGTCACCAGAGGTTGGGGGTCGACGTCGCAGGAGATGAAGGGTTTGGGGGAAGAAAATTTTGGTTGAAAATTTTAGAATAAGAAAGAGAGGGATCGTTGCCAATTTTAGTCGTGGCCGACAACGGAATGTTCCGTCGCTAATCAGTCAGTATTGTGTTACCGACGGATTCACTACAAGAAAATAGGTCTTTTCCAACGTTTATTCCTCCAACATTTTTGTAAACGTTGGCTAAGTTAGCATATAACGATGTATTTTAAAAAACGTTGGTCATGACCGGCATTTGTCTTTAAACGTCGCACAATATACCAACGTTTGTAAACAAACATTGATAATTACCTGCGTTTTCCCTTAAACGTTGAGCAATATACCAACGTTTTTAAACAAAGGTTGACAATTACCTTCATTTGTCTTTAAACGTCGAGAAATATACCAACATTTTTAAAACAAACATTGATAATTACTTGCGTTTTTCTTTAAACGTCGAGCAATATACCAATATTTGACAATTACCTGCGTTTGTCTTTAAACGTCGAGAAATATACCAACATTTTGAAAACAAACGTTGTTAATTACCTGCATTTTTCTTTAAACGTCGAGCAATATACCAACGTTTTGTGAAGCATGTCACATATTTGGAAACCCTTTTCGACATTTCTTTGACTTTTTTTTTGGCATTTACACTTATTTGACGTGTGAAGGAATTTTTTTTTCTAATCCTACATAAATTAGGCAAATTTTGTTTATGGAAATTAAGGTGAACCATTGACTAAATTAAAAAGTCTACTTTATACATATAGCAAATGACCTCTAGCCTAGTGGTTAAGAGAGATGCATGCGGCCCGAGTGGTCAGGAGTTCGAATCCCAGTGGGAGCGATTCCAGAAACAATTTACCTGGTTCCAAAAAAAAAAAACCCAACAGTTTTTGAAAAAATTTGGCCATACAAAATCTAACGTTTGTTTAAAATGGTTAGGAAATCAAAATTCGACGTTTTTGGAAAAAGGTTGGGAAAACTCATCGTTTCAAAAAACGTTGGAAAGTTCTCTTTTGGGACGTTTTTGTGAGAAACTATTGGAAATATTGTAATCATTATAGAACAATTAATGGCGTTTATAAACGTCGTCTAAACCCTATGCCAACGTTTTGCGTAAATGTTGTAAATTGCCAACTAGAGCAACGACGACGTTTGCAAAAACCGTTGAACAAACGTCGGTAACGCCTATGCCAACGTTTTGCACAGTTTTGCCAACGCTAATAAAACGTTGGAAAAAATCATTTTTCTTGTAGTGATTAGTGACTAATTCAGCGACGTATATTTAAAACTTGCATTAAAAAATTTAGTTGCTAGTTAGTCGCTAGTCGGTCGCTATATAGCGACTGAATACTTTCCATCGCTAATTTTCGTCGCCATTTAACAGTATTTTTGTAGTGATTTAAAAGAAGTATATATATATATATATATATATATATATATATATATATATATATATATATATATATATATATATATATATAAACTAAAGAAACAAAGAGATAAAATACAAACTATGGGTCATATACCTTGGGGATATTTTAGCAAATGCTCCCATTCAAAATATAGAAACTTGCGTATGCCTTACTTTTAAGAAAAATAGCAAATGTCTCTATTTCTTTTATAGAACAAATAATATTTTAAGGCATACCTCTACTATTTAATCAAGATTTTGCTGATTTACAAAGGGATGAGGGCATTTGTTATTTTTTTTAAAAGTAAGGTATATGCTAGTTTCTATATTTTGATGAGTTATTTGCTAAAATATCCATATACCTATATCTTTCTTATGTCATTAGTGCGATCATGTGTTCTCATTGTTGTGTATTCTACACAGCTCCAAATTCAACTTAAACTTATATTTATCTTCCACGATATAATGCAACTTGGAAACGGCTCCTAAGTGAGCCGTCCAAGTCGTATGTATATCATCAACCATTTAATTTAAAAAGATTACGGAAGATAAAAATTTAAAATTAACTTCATTTCTTATAATCGAACACCCTCTTTTTTCTTCCACTAAATGGCATACCCCAATCATTTGGAAGCTCCTCAACAAAATAAACAAAATACTCCGTAAGAGAAAGGGAAAGAAACTATTTTTTTTTCATCCACCATCCTTGTCACATAAATTATTCTCATTCCTTTTTCTTCCTCCTATCTCGGTCATCCTCCCCATTCTGTTGGTGTGGCCTCATACATAACATTTTTCATCTCATAAATAATAGATGAATTATATTTTCCTCCTAATTCTCTCATGTTGTCATCTTTTTTTATCTTTCTTTCTCTATTTTTTTATGGCACTTTAAAAATTAGTTATTGTGCAGTAGAAATGTTAAAAATAATAATTAAATAGATACATAAAAATATGAATCATACATCAAATGTTCATAACTTGGAACATTATAGAAAGATTTCAATCCAATTTCATAACTTGGAACAGTATATGTGAAATTTTTCTACGTTTTAATCCCTCTTTGTTCTATGCATAAATTTTACTTAAAATATATTCAATATTTAAACTATGTTTAAACTAGCTTTATGCTATTATCTAAACATATATTTAAAGTTCTACAAGACAAATTATAATTAAAATATCAATATTTAAACATTATTTAAAATAACTATATGGTATTATCTAAATATATGCCCAAAGCTCTAATTTAGTTGGTTTAACAATATTTTATGCACGTGCACGTTACTAGTATATTATGATGCGACCTATGACATGACACGATTAGGACATTCCAACCCCCGGCCGGCCATGCTTGTAATTAGCAAATATGTCTTTAAAGAAATAATTATAGTGTAGTGAGAAAAAAAAATTGAAGGACTTTTATCTTCTCTATTATTATATACGGCTTAGAAACGGTTCAAAAATGAGTAGTCGAAGCCGTATGTGTATTATCCATAAAATAATAATAAAAAATTAACTGCCACATAAACTACCTAAACATTTCTATAACACTAGTTAAAATAGGGCACGGATCAAAAGTCCCGCATGCAGAGCTCCGCCAAAGTCCTGCCCCCCTTAACCATCGGATCGAGAGGCCGCGTAGGGCACCTGCGCATCCGCTCGATCCAATGGTCTAAGGCGATGGGGATCCCGCAAGACTCCGCGGACGGGACTCCGAATCCGAACCCATTAAATATATTAACTAAATCATATTTAAAATATTTTAATATAATTTAAAATGTTATCTATTTTTTTTAATAATATTATAAATTCAATTTTTGTTCGTGCGTGCATGAAATATTTGGATGAAAAATGTAAAAGGACTTTTATACAAATTTGAGTTATTATTATCACTTTATAAGAGTAGGGCAAAAAGGACATTGTATTGCCGTCCTATTAGGTATGGCATGGTTAAAAAATAAATTAAGGTCTCAATTTTCTAATAAAAATAGTTGACTGTTGCAAGTTGTATATCTTAATTAGTTTTTTTTTTGATATATTAATATTTGGCTTGATAATTTGTTTATTTTTGATAGAATAAAATTTTGGTGGTATGTCCTACGGTCCTACCAAAATTTTGCTTTCTTTCAGGTTATTCTTATGTTGCCGTCTCAATTTGGACAATGACAATGACAAAGGATGACAATGTCCTCGACCACAACAACGACGATTAGATGAAAAATTATTTTATTATTCAACATATTGTTTTGTTATTCAACATATTATGTTTGTTTGATGGTTAAGTCTAGGTTATGTTTTTTATATTATATCGAGTAAGCTACTCAAAAAAATATATTAAAATGTTTAAATGCCATTTTTATGCTTATTAGACAACCAAGTTCTAGGAATTAGGGACTACTTTATTTTCTTTTGTCTAATTGATAAGTTTATCACCTAGGCCAAAGAAGCTTAAAATAAGGGCAAAAATTAGTATTATTCCTGTTATTTTTATTATTTTTTGTTGTCTACACTTAGCTTTTTTAATTAAATCCAATTGAAAAAAGACAAAAATGAAAAATGAAAAAAGATGCCATCAATATTGGACTTTACAAACTATGAAAAGAAATCTGCATTGTTGTCTACCAATATAATTAGTGTAAAAAAAGAGAATTTTTACAATCCATGAATCAATTCCAGGTCATGAATCAATTCCAAGTCACATCATGATCCCACCTTCTATCCGACGTGGAACTAAATTACCAACACCATTATCATCCCATTTTATCACTCAACCGGAAACGGGATACAATCCAACAAAGAAATGGTCCATCACTCGCCTTATGGATTCATTTTTCCTTTCCTAATTAATTACTACCCCCTTTCAATTTTTCGACCTCACAAAAAAAAAGCAAAAAAAAAAAAAATTCAATTTCATTTTTTTTCCTGCGAACCAAAAGAAAAAAAAGCAAAAAAGTTATTCCATTTCATTTTCTTTCCTTGAAGCAAAGGAGACACGAGTAACAAAACAATCATCCGCTAGCACCTGTCATATGTTGAATATCTTCCACTATATAATGAGACTTCAAAACGGTTCAAAAATGAACCGCCTAAGCCGTCATTATATAACGGTCTATTTTATTTTTAAAAAAATAAATTATGTAAAAAATTATTAAAAAAAGTAAAAATTTGTCAACATGAAAAATCTAACTCAATCAAACAAAAAAAATACCTTGCACCTTAACCACATGAGTTAAAAGAGACATTTAACTATAATTGGATAATATTTTTATTATAAGTTATTACACGTGCAAAGCACGTGTATTTACTAGTGCATATAAGACCTTTTTTTTGTTAATCTTTGGAAAAGTTTTTGCATCATATAAAAGAGAAATTTGAACCGAACCAACCCCCAAATACATCGGTACCATTCTTATCAATGGACGAGATGCATATAATCTAATAGCTATTAATGGCGGAGTTTTTACATTTAACAACTCATGAGTTCCTCTATGTTTTTTTGTATTCTTATAGCCTGTTAAAGACAGATACCAATAAACTGGACTGATAAGTTCTGCTTTCTAGTTTGCTGATGTAATTATTGTAGTAGAATATTTTAATAAGTAGTCGGTCGATGCAAAAAAATATATTTTAATCCATGGGTTTCTTTGTCGCTTATGTAGAAAAGCAAGATCAAAGAAGTTGTAGAGATCAAACCTATCTTGTGATCTATTGGACATTATGGTCTTAATGCTATCGATAAAAAAGAGATGGATTCTAGGTTAGATACCACAAGATTTTGATTTAATAGACAAATTATTTATTATACTTATTAGTTTATATTTTTTTAATCTTTTTTTCTTACATTCTCGTATCTTTGCTAACCAACTCAACTAATCTCTAGTACTATAATGTATTTTTTCGAGCTCTCTAGCCTAATGGTATTAGAGTGGACATCCAGAGGGGTCAGCAAGGTTCGAGTCCCCAAATTGGATATGTGCGTAAAACTTCAAAAAAAATGCGACTATATATATATATATATATATATATATATATATATATATATATATATATATATATATATATATATATATATATATATTAGCCATCCCCATAATTTTTGCATCCCCATGTTCACATCCGTTGGATGTGCTTTAATTCATCTAATCTTAACCATTGGTAAATCAACGGTTAAGATTAAACGACTTAAAGCACCATCCAACAGTGCAAATAGGGGGAATGCATGGGGATGCAAAAAGTGTGGGGATCTCTCTCTCTCTCTCTCTCTCTCTCTCTCTCTCTCTCTCTCTCTCTCTCTATATATATATATATATATATATATATATATATAATTTTATTTTTTACTTTTTATTTTTTATTTTTTATTTTTTGAAAGAAGGTAATTGTATTAATGTCAAGAAGAGTACATCACACCACAGTCATGCCAGGCTTCTAATTGGCCCAAGAATCTTTACATCAACCTCAATATTATGAAGAATCCCTATTTCAGAAATAACTAATCCTTCAAAAATTCGATTATAACGCTCCCTCCATATATGCCAATCTGCCGCAGCTAATCTAAGTCGTGCTTCCTGGAACCATTCGGTGTCCATGATACCAAGCAGTTCCAGTGTCCCATCATGCCTGATATATAGCTTTCCCACGTGTTCAATCCATATTCTCCTAGCCATCGAACATTTAAAAAATAGATGGTCGATAGACTCATTCTCCTGTCGGCAGAGGATGCATCATGGCCCCCATGTTTGCATACCAAATCGAATGAGCCGATCTAGCGTGAGTAGTCGACCTAAACAAGCACGGTTCATGCATAATTGAAAATTTTGTGCCATCCCTCGTACCCATATGAAATCAGCAGCCTCCAAATTGGGACCCCGTTCCCGCAAGCACCCGTACACATCTTTGTGCACTAACGTTGCCTTGCCTGTCTTCTCCCAAATCTACTTGTTTGCATCCGCTGTTGGGTCTAATCGCACCCTCCTGATTTTCTGGGCCACCTGTCTAGCAAACCCATGTATTTTCGACCGCCACTCCCCTGACTAGATAATACAACTAACTACCTCCCTCATGTGTCCTATAGCCAATGTATTCCAGCCTACCCGATCGACTAGGCGTTGGTGTCCGATCTACGGATCCCACCATAAGCTGTCGTTGTCCCATCTTTGATAAGTCTGCAGATGTGTGATTTCATCTTATCATGATAGTAAATAATATTTTTGAAGATTACCGAATCATTGTTATTTGTAGTGATCGCCTAAACGTTCCTTCCTTTGAGGTATCTACATTGCATCCATCTTGCCCATAATGATTTCCCAGTTATGAAGTTCCAAGAAAGCTTCACCCCTGCAATATCCTTAAGTATCTGAAGCGACTGAAGTCTCAAACTTCATTTTTCCTTGGGCCTACATAGAGTCGACCAGCCAATCGCATGGATAACTCCTCGCCAGACAAAATTTGCGCACACCTTCTCTATCTGCTTTATCGTTGCCGCAGGGAGAATGATGGCCTGCAACAAGAAACAGGCGATGGACATGATCACTGATCGCACCAATTATATTCTCCCTCCAAAAGAAAGGTTCTGTAACGCCCCAGTCCCAAAATACTATTCAGAAAATCAAAAATATTATTCGCCCAAAATAATATTTTTAGGAAATTGTTTATTACATATTTAATAAAACAACATTTAAATTAATATTATTAGTGGTTTAATATATAACATATATATACATACATATTCATACTAATACTATAGTATAATATACATATGCTGTATAAAAAGTTTATAATAATAAATATAATAATAATAAAATAAAAACCCAAACCACTTCTTCTGTAACAAAAAGAGAACAAAAGCTGAAGAATAAGAAGAGGAGGGGGAGTGCTCTGAGTAGTAGTGGTGAAATAGATCGAGAGAGAGGGAGTGATGGAGAGAGGGGGTTTCCACCGGGAGAGTGTGCGAGCATGGCTCAGGGACGGTCGGAGGAGGCTCGGCACGATGCGCACGGTAGTCCGGAAGGAGCTGGCTCACCGAAGGGCACAGCGGCTCGCCGGAGAGGAGCGGCTCAGCGAGGGGTTTGCCTAGCCGTGCGGCGCCGGTAGAGGCTGGCTCCGGCGGAGAGGGGTTCGCGCCGGGCGGAGCTCGCAGCTAGGCGGACTCGGCCGGCGGCACGAGGAGGGTTTGGAGGTCAGCGAAGGGGCAGAGTGCGGCGGAGGCTGCGGCCAAGGTGGTCGCCGACGACGGTAAGTGGTTCGGCTATCCTTGTTAGGTTTGGATTTTGTTTTGGTAATTTCTCTGGTGGCCGTGGTGTTGTTGGTTGGCCAAAAATTTGGAGGTGGCGGTGGTGTATGGCTGGGTTCTGGCCGGTGGTAGTAGGGAGAGGGAACGGGCTGTGTGGAGAGTTCGGGGAGTGATGTTGACGGGTGGTCGGAACGGGGTGAGGGTGCCGGAGTTGGCTGTTGTGTGCAGTCATAGTGAGGGTGATGAAGGGGCTGGGTGTCGGAGTTGACGGCGGTGAGATGGTGGTGGTGGAAGGCTGTGGTGGATTGTCCTGGTGGTGATGCACGGGATAGGGTGGTCGGGATGGTGGCTCGGAGGAGAG
The DNA here is from genome assembly GCA_029216955.1 of Iris pallida. NCBI lineage: Eukaryota > Viridiplantae > Streptophyta > Magnoliopsida > Asparagales > Iridaceae > Iris > Iris pallida. The sequence continues at coordinate 451,049 of JANAVB010043419.1, read as the reverse complement.
CTGACTGTCTATGGTGGCGGTGATGGGTGATGCGGCCATGGTGGTCATGGGGATGCGGGGAGGCGCTGCAGCATGGTTTGCCTGTAGGGGCGCCGAAACGGGTGGTCATGGCTGGGTCGGAGGTGTAGCGAGGGAAGGTGCGACTTGAGACCAGGGATCGACGGAGGCAGGGAGAAGGACACGAACAGAGTCGAGTTTAGGTTTGGGCTAGGATTTGGAATTTACTAAATCGTGTCGGAGTTGTCGACACAGAAACTTTATGTAATTGTAATAGATGGAATAAGATACGGGACTGGAAGGGAACACGGACACAATGCACGGATTTTTGTGTTGTAGAAATTTGTGGAAGATGAATTGTGGAGACAAATAATATGGAGGAGTACCTGCCTATTTATAGGATGTAGAAATTCCCATTTGGATAGGATTAGGAGTAGTTTAAACCCAAAATAGATAATTCACAACTTAATTTAAAATCAATCAAATCCAATCCAAATACAAATCCAATTTAAATCTAATTAAATTTTTAGTTTAAAATCAAATGAATTAAATCAAATTTCAAATATTTAACTATTTAAATAATTTTATAAATTCAAATCAAGATTTAAATTGCCACAAAAATTTAGAAATACATTTTCCAAAAATACTAATAATAATAATTTCAAAAATAATAAATATTTAAATATCTTTTTGAATAATAAAATATTAATATTAATAAATTTTGAAAATTAATTTAAATATTAATAGGAACTACTTCAAAAGTACCTTTGAAATAATTTAAGATAATTAATAAATAATTTCAAGAATTAATTTATACATAAATTATATCTTACGCCCTTTTTTATAATGATAAAAATAAATTAATTACTATATATTATTTTGAAACTATAAAAATGGAAAAAAAATGTGTTTCTAAAAATATGTACGCTCGCACATATTCGCACTCGTCGAGCAATTACGAAAAATGAAATTTCGTGCGCGACGTACAATGCAACTACGCGACGTAAAATACAAAAATTTAAATTAGTACCAAATTTAATTAAAAAAATAGTAAAATTTTAGGGGTTTTACAGGTTCTGCACATACCACACTTCAACTCTTCGTTGCGCATAATCCATTAGTGATTGGCATTCCAAGCTTCTGGCATAATATATAGACAGAGGAACTCCAAGATACTTAACTTGTAGGTTTTCTTGCTGAACTCCCAATACCAAGGCGCGATCATCCTTATCTGGACAATGTATATTGAAATAGGCTTTACTTTTCTCCGGGTTCAACTGCAAACCAGACAACCCCCTGAAAGTATCTAGTACTTTGCCATTTCCTCCATTGCTTCCATAGTTGGGACCATGAAGACTGTCAGACCCCGATTCCGAAGAATCGATAATCCTCCGGGCGTGATGCCGCGCGAACCTAGGTTGTGATCGCACAAGGCATAGTCATAAGGTAATCCGAAACACAAAATCTAAGAGAGAGAGAGATACAGACAAATTGAACAACACATTAAGACAGAAAATATTGTATTTTATTGATAATATACATCATTTACAGACTATATTACAATTATGCCACGCGGGCTTTACAACATGACTCGATTACAAAAGGAATGCCGATGAGATAGCCGTTCCATACATATATCCCTCATTTACAACAAAAGTATTTCAGCCACCTGGATGCGAGGGATGCCGAGATATGTTCCTTGGACTTGCAGAGTTTTCAAAAGTTGATGCGACTGGAGTCTTCGACGTGCAGTCGAAGCTTCAAAACACGAACGTCACCTTGGTCAGTTGGCACGTTCTCCTTGATTCCTATCACCTGCAAAGAACGAGGGTCAGTATGATCACATGTACTAGCGAGTGGCTAATTAACCCGAGCTCTATATTTGGTTCAAGCAGTTTATAAAACATGTTAGCTATTTGGTGATCTTTCTAACCATCCTGATTAATTTACATGTTAACATATTTTGAGGCAAGCATATAAAATTGTATACATTAAGCAGTTTTCATGATCATCCCGTGTCACGTGCGTTAGTTCAAGCAGTGAAGGGGGTGTGAAGGTCACTGGCAATGTCAAGCCATCACAGATTATAGCTAGGTTAGACGGCGACCCTTTCGTGGCGGGTAGCGAGCCCTATGCGAAAGTTTCCGAATCACCCGCGCCGATTCATTGTTGGCACTTGTTATACTCGTTCCTCCCGGGTCAAATTGGTTCCTTGGCCTAGGCAACCGTTCGAGGAAACTACACCTTATCGACAAGTTGTCCAATGACCGTTTTTGCAGATGTTGAAATAATTCTATCTTTTCTAGAACCTTATCTTTTCTCTTTTTGGTGTGAAACTTACATTTTCTGAGTAAATTACTCAAATTGATGCAGTCATTCCGAGTTTTCTTTAGCAAGTGTTTCGTGAAGAATTGTGTCTCAATTCATTGATTCTACACTATGGCGACGAACATTGATTTTGTGTTTCATGATTGATTTGAAATAGAGGCTCGAGGCGAAGGGGGTCAGCCACTCACCTCAGTCTTTGCTTCAGGTGAGGGACTGGTTGGCTGCGCTTAGACATCGCCTACACGATCACCTGTAATCGTATAAGCAACTGATTAGAACACTGTGTTATTCAAGGAGTTCGATACGAATGCGAAGTTCGAAAATGCAATCCACGAAAACAATCGAAAATATTCACGAAAATGTATTCATAAAAACTAAAGCCAAAGCCAAAGCAATTTGCGGCATGAAAAGCAAAACAACAGGAGGTCTCTCCCGACTCAGCCGCAGAGCCAATCCTCGAGGCACAACCCGCTGAATATGGGACTTGATTCCGAAGAAGCCTTTCCATAACGAGAAAATAATCTTAATTTAATCATTCCCGTTCGACCAATTCAACCGATTCCGACATATCGGTCCCGACTGAATCGGTAGTGACAGTGTTCCTTTCTCGTGCATCCCATAGACGAAAACGGAGCACGATGTAGGGACGGGGCACAACAAAGACGAGTAAACCATCTGCATAAATAAGATGCGAGACATGTGGAACCGTCTACCTATAAAGTGGGATGATCCTGCCTCTATGAATTGTTAGATCCATAAAACACATAAAATACTCCATTACCAAAGTAAAGAGGTAGGGAGAAAGAGGATCCCCTTGTCGAAGTATCCAAAAAAAACCCATACGATTGCCCTCGAATCAACACAAAAAAAGAGGCCGTCGATATGCACTCCCGAACTCTAGCAACCTAAGTGTCAGCAAATCCCATCGCAAACATAAGTTGGCACACAAAGTCGCGATTCACCGGGTCATACACCTTTCATAGGTCCAGTTTGTCACAACCCACACCCACTGTGGGGGTACAAATACGTAACAGCGCCCAGCCTACGCCGCAGGGTCGGCGGTAGAACGTTGTTCTAGGTCATGAACTACAACTAACACAATATGAAATACTCTCCAATTGGAGGCCAATAACAGAAGGTACAACTCAATCACAATCTAGAGATAGAATATAGCACGATGGAATAGATAAGGAAATCCTCAACTGAGGTACAACAGAAGTGAAATAAATTAAAGTTAACAACTACCAGTCTCAACATCTCCATAAATATACAACTCTGAAATCAAAGACAACGACTAACATAAAAGGAAAGAACAGTCTAGACTATCTACACTATGCATGGGTATTATCCTCGGCAGCTGTCTGAACCCCCCAGGGGTCCAGGTCGCGAATGTCATCTAGGCAAGCTCCATAGCAAGGGGTGCAGGGTTCCTCATCATCCTCTGTAAAATTTTCAACAGATCCAATCAGGACAGGAGCGAGCACAATACATCTCACGCAGATCATAACAGGTTAGAAAATATAAACATGCAAAAGAGTACGATACATAAAACTGAAAGAAAGTACATGATGTAAATAGAGAGAACTGTAATGGAAATATCTACTATAAGTAGAGTGCTACTAGTGACTAGTGATTTAGAGTACAAAGTCAACATGTGAATGGCTGGATTTGTACATAAATATACTAAAGAGGCACACATGGTTATACTACTTTAGAATTGTTCACATGACTATTTATACTTTTCCATACCCCAATCAATACACAAGGATCCAGACAAGTTATGTTACGTACATAATTTTCACATAAAAGCCCATAGATGGGTGTACATGAAGTATACATGAGGGCTCAGAACTGAGTGCACATAAATTCCACATGAAGGCCCATAAAGGGTACACATGTGTAACGCTCCATAAACAGAATACTAGAGAGCGGGGGCATACATAGCTAGCTACGTATATTAAAGTACAATCCACCTCGCTATACGGTCACGGCTGTCTAGATACATGAGGGTTTAACTACAAGCCAACAGTCTCCTATGGTCATGAGCAAGCCTATTGTCTCAATCTCAAGCAAGTAATTAATAGTTACAAGATGTCAGAGCACCAAATATACAATAGTAAGGCGTCCCATACATTACATATCTGGATGATCATGAAGCTAGTCGTACAAAATGTCAAGACTAGCAAGAGTTTCGGTCATACATGATCAACCCTAGGATTCGTCTATCATGTTACAGCTCGAAGGCAGACAGTAAATAAAGATACAATACGAGCTAACACGTGCTCGCCGGCTAAACGCCTCAAAAGAATAATTATACAATAAAATGGGAGAACAAAAGCACCCACTCATTGCCAGGGTTACGCCTGGTGGTCACCATCTGGCTGGAAAGTCGGTAGATCCTCTGAAGCTGCTCCGATATCTGGCCATACAAAACCAGCTGGGTCAGACCCTAGAAAGAGCAAGTGTCACAAAGGAGACTTTACTTAGGAACTAAAAGCCAGCATAACATAATTGAATAACAAATATAATTATAAAGATACTGAATAATAACAGGGGATAACAATAATAAATAGAGTAAGAGGAAACCATTCAAGTAGTCAGGTCACAACCCTTAAACCAAACAAGGACCGGGATTATAACCCTTTACCTGAATAGAAACTCGCCTCAAATACTACTGGTAAGTAAAACATGATGAGCTTGACATAGCAAATTGAGTACGAGAAAACCATTTAAATAGCCAGATCGCAACCCTTAAACCAAACAAGGACCGGGGTTGCAACCCTTCACCTGAATAGAAACCCGCCTCCAATTCTGGTTAGTAAAGTACTAAGACAATAACCGAATAAAGGACACAGAACTGCTCCGGAAGCCAGGTTACAACCCTTAAACCAAACAAGGACCGGGGTTGTAACCCTTCACCTGAACCGAACCGGACCCCTGATCTTTGTTAGGCAAGCATAAGTAATCATGTCATGTCACAATCTTGTAAAACATGACGAGCATGACATGGGGTACAACAGGACGATAAACGAAGAGAGGATAGAGAACTGCTCCGAGAGCCAGGTTACAATCCTTAAACCAAACAAGGACCGGGGTTGTAACCCTTCACCTGAACAAAACCTTGCCCCTGATCATTATTGTTAATATAAATAATCGTGACGATATATAATAAGATAACCATGGGACTATTCAGAGAGCCAAGTTACAACCCGTAAACCAAATAAGGATCGGGGTTGTAACTCTTCATCTGAACATAACTTGGTATCTCATTATTTATCGATAAGTAAGGCACAGAAAATCAGGTCATGCTACATTCTTGTACAGGATCAGGACAAGACTAAGCTGGGCTAAACTCCATCCAATCAATCACGGCCAAGCAATGAGTACGGCTTGATACTTTAACTAACTATGGTTATCACAGGCCTAGTTACTAGCAAGATACAAAGAGATTATTCCAACAGCCATAAGCCCTGCAGACCATCCATGTTATCCAGGTCGAATACCCATTCATGAAGGGGCAACACTTGACAGTGTGTTAGAAATGTGCCCTACTCGTCGGTAGGCTACAAGTCCGCTGGTGCGCCCAGATAACGGGATTGCCTGTAGCGGGAATCTCTTCATTACTACTGATTTATTCTAGTTATTAGCCTTAGTAAATTTTAGTAGGTACCCCTGACCGTGGTACTCAGGGGTCCCTGTCTTAAATGTGATGCAAGATAATATTGGTTTATTGTACAAACACAATCATCCACGGTGTCCAGGTCATCCATTTTTGCCATGTCATGCTAGCCGTCGCAACAGCTTTCAATAATTTACATCCTGCGTACTTGTCATATCTTGTTATGTCATGTCATATCAAGTACTTGTTATACCAGGCCATGTACAATTATTAGCCCGACCATATCAATCAACTCGTGAATTGTCAATTCATGGATAGTGCAAGGCATAAAGTCAACCGAGTGGGCAAGGGGCTCAAGGCTCTACGCGAGCGAGCCTCTACGCTAGGCCAAGGGCCTCAAGCGTAGAGTGGCTCTACGCTAGCGCAAGCAAGGGTGCACGTGGGTGGTGATTTTACGCTAGCTAGGCTTTACACAAGTGAGATTATACGCGCGTAAGATTTTACGCGCGTAGAATTCTACGCACGCAAACTCTCGAGCGAAACTCTACGCGAGTGAAGCACTCGAGCCAGATTTTTACGCACGCGAGAGTCTGCTTGTCACGACCCGCACCCATTTTTTTTAAAAGAATACGCGACGTATCCAAGCCAGCCTACGCCGCAATGTCGGCGGTAGAACGCTGTCACGGCCATGAAGATAAAATCATAAATAATGCTCATTCACAAAATTAATTTAACTTAGAATGATCAAAAGTTTTATATTTGTAGAAAAATGTAAACTTGTACAAATAAATGAATGACTACAACTCAACTATCTAACTAGTCTCTAGGCTTTTGTCTGCGTTTACATCCGAACACCCTACGCTAAGTGAATCCACGGCTAACCTGAAAAATATTGATTTTCAATCAGGAATGGAACGAGCACAATTCATTGAATGCAATTTCAAATAGAGAAAATGACTATACAACAGAGGTTAGACATCAATTACATATTTTTGAAAATAAACAGGAAATACGGAAAACTAATAGCAAATAGATAGACACAAAATACTTTCTCCAACTGTTAGAAGTACCTTTGATATGTGATCGATCTTGGAACAATTATACGACACTGTCTACACTGTCTAAAGTTACACTGTCTACACTGTCTAAAGTTACACTGTCTACATTGTTTAAAGTTACACTGTCTACATTGTATAAAGTTACACTGTCTACAGCAAATAATATAATAAAGAAACATGGTATACTTTGAAATAATAAATCACTGTCTACACTGTCTACTTTGCAATAATAAATCACTGTCTACACTGTCTACTTTGCAATAATAAATCATTGTATACATTGTCTACACTGTCTAAGGTCAGATCACACATCGTTGGTACTTCACATTTTCGACTCAACAATTTATAATAGAATATAAAATCACATAATCAATGACCAAACAATGAGATATAGTGAAGATCAATATCGAAATGCAGACAATAAACTGTACTCGCCTGTGGTCCTGTGCTGGTGTAACCGATAATCTGAACCACTCAGAATGCCACAATAGTCAAAACTCGTACAACAGTCCCCGAAAGCTGAAATAAACATTACCTATATTCTTAGAATAGTCAAAATAGCTAGGATCGTATGTCCTTAAGTCCAATTCTGGACACAGGGGTAAAACAGTAATTTCGGGCAAAAACGATGTCCGCCGTTGGACCCGCTTTGTACCGAAAAGCGTGTCAAAGTCAACGGTCTCTAAACTCATCAAACTATATGTCTACGGATCCAATTTTCCGATACGAACCCAACCGTATGTCTAGAGTTGGATTCCGGCGGACCGTGCACAAAATCGCCCGTTGAGTGGAACCGCGGGGCCCGTAAAACGGTAATTTTATCAACTGTCTCAGAATTGGACCAAACTTGGCATACAGGACTAGAAAAATGATACGGTCCTGTTAGCGTAAGTTTCGTCTCGATCTGACGAGCGTGCACAAAGTAATTAGAAAATTTGCATAGAGGCCGATACGGTGAATTTCGACGGATACGTATCAAATTCGTCGCGCACACGCGACTAATTTGAATTCCGTCAAAGCCCACACGACCACGAAGCCGATTCGCAGCTTTCGATGCTTTTGGTTCGCGACCACGTCACCCGGATTGGCAGGACGCACATCGTATGGATGAATTTTTCATGTTTTTAAAACAGGTTTTCGTCAAAGTTCGGAATTCGATTTGTCGACATGTAGTCGATGGTTTTTGTCACGACCCGCACCCTAGAGTAAGGGCACGAGACGTGGGTACGTCTAGTCTATGCCGCAGTGTCGGCGGTAGAACGCTGTCCTAGGTCAAACATCTAACAATATAAAGGTACCTGTACAGTATATACTCTCCGAATGGAGGTGACATAGCAAATACAGTCTCAATCACATCTAAGGTAAAGCATAATAGAAGATAGATAAAACATGAAATCCACAAAGAGATACAGCAGATAGAAGTCTAAGTGTCTAAGATACACAACCCAGAAACATCTCAAATCTCAAATACGATAATCCATAAATACAACTCAAGACAACTGAAAATAAGCTATAAGCAAAACCCTAGCTATCTATACAGCCTCTACTGTGTCTCCTCTAGGCTAGCAGGCAACCTCCAGGCTATCTGTAAAATTTATCAACAGGTCCAGTCAGGACAGGAGCGAGCACAATACATCTCAACAAGTCATAGCAGGAAAAGAAAATATAATCTTGCTAGAGAATAAAGTACAGGAAACTGAAGAATAGCATAATGTAAGAGAGAGACTGTAAGTAAATATCTATGATATATAAAGAGAGACAGAGATAGTGATTCAGAGTACAAAATAAACATGTGAATGGCTAGGGACTGATTCATGATTACACTGCGGAATTAATTCATGATTACACTACTTGGAATTATACACATGTTCATCTATACTCCCCTATCTCCAATCAATACACAAGGATCCAGTCAAGTTACGTTAAAATTCATGATTATACTACATTGCCCATAAAGGGTGATTCATGAATTGATTCGTGAAGGCTCGGTGATCATGCAGAGTACATGAGTCACTAGCTGATTCCCGATGATTCATGATAATAGAAGCATGAGATACGTGATGTAAGTGAAACATACGAGACAAGAGTATCTGATGCTCCCGAGAGGGATAACATCTCATGAAGGGATCCATATAGTACTAATTCGTGTTACCAACGTGTCAGCATCAAGTAAGATAGTCTAAAGCAGGAAATATAATCCTAAACGAGATATAAAATGATCAGAGAATGTACTCGCCTGATAACCTGAATAGCTGATAAGTATAGAGGTCCAAACTGAAGCTACATAGTCCTATTTAGAGCAACACAGGTCAAGATGTATACGAGAGATGATAAATGAAATGTACAATGCATCTGCATGCTGTCTAGGTCAAATTAGACTAAAGTCAACACTTGGTCAACTCTAGTCGACCACACTAGTCAAATTAGGTCAACTAGGTCAAGTCCTAGCCCAAACAAGTCTAACAAGTCTCACTAGGCCTAACCAAGCATAGGCTAGCATTCACACAATTATAAGACAATGTGAACCATAACAATGCATAATATAAAATAGATAATATATATAAATACATACCTTCATACATACATGCATATCCACATTACATACATATATATATATATATATAGGCATATGTTACATCATGCATATTTACATAGTTACATAGATATATACATTCATGCACATTACATATATACTTTTATACATTATATATGTTAACATTCATTACAATGCATTATATTTTACTTATACCTTTGATTGATTGATTCATTTATATATGACATTCATTCATGCATTTATACATTCATTCATATCCCATATGCATGCATATTTCAGTTCAGGCATTATATCCATTCACATATCATTAAGTTGCATACATATACTTATTTTTATTACATATATGTCATTCATGCATATTACATACTTACATGCATCTATACATTATATACATTGTATACAACATGTAAAAATAGAAGAGGGAAAAAGGGAGAAAAAACTGAAATGGAAAGGGAAGGGAAGGAAAATGTAAGGAAAAGAAAAACAATGGACATATACATGCTTGCATCATATATTCTACATTACCATACATGCTATCATTATATATTGCATTATATTATTTATATATTATGCATTCGTATCTATCATTACATGTATACCTTGCATTCATATCTAGCATTCATTATATACTTTCATGCATATATTGTATATCATTCTTTCATTCATGCATTTATGTATTGCTTACATACATTATATTAATTGCATTCCTACATGCTTGCATTCAACCATATATATACATTAATGTAAAGAGGATATATATCATATATATATCATTTTATTCATCTAACATATCATGTATTACATACCCTATATTCATTTAATATCCATACTACATAGGCTCATAGGTTACACAAAATGCATATATCGTATAGTCACTCTTCTACTTAAAAACCAATACTGTACCAATTGGGACTCTACTAAATTAAAGGATTAAATTATGTTGTAGCCCTTCGTGTTAGATTTCCGAAACTTTAAACGGATCGCATTTTCGTATCCGGAAGCTCCCGAAATCGCGAAAATACCGAAACACGTTCGTCTTTCGTACAGCTGACACTCAAATAATTCTATAGAAAGTTACAGAAAGAATTTGGCTTATTAAAATATATATTTGGAAAGCTAACATCGATACGGTTCTTTTAAAAAAATGGAAGATAAATCAGAGTTCTAAGCTAAAAGTTATGATATTTCTAAGTTGCTTTGGTTAATAAAAACGTGGATGAATATTATGACGAATTTGAGTTGTTTTGGACAAAAGAACACATATAGGCCAAGATACTTGGATACAAACATAGGTATCCAAATGAAACTTATTCTAACTATCCTAACTAAGATCAATCCAATCTCTAACCATTCTAAAACTGAATTTAAATATCTATTTAAACTATTATCATACATACATACACATGGGGTGTCCTAATTTGGGATCTATCAAGAAGGACACAAGACACATATCTAAAATCCTCAAGAGAGCTCCAAATGGCTTCAAATTTGAATCTAAATGGGACACATGCATGAGGATGGATCCTACAGATTCAAAACCAATTTATATGCAAAGAAAATCGATTTAGAGGATGGGTTTTACCTATTGGGAGTGGAATCCTAATGAAATCTTTTAGGACACGGCTCCGATACGAAGATCCCTCAAAGTGGATCCTCCTTGCACTCCTCTTCTAATCCTTGGTAGCACCCTTCCCTTGGAGAATGGGAATGATTGAGAAAAGGTTTGGTGAAGGAATGATTTGATTTGGAGATCAAATCAATGGGAAGGGTCTCTAAAATTAGGAAAGAACAAAAGGAAAATAAAAGAGGCAAGATTGTAATGAATAAAATGAATCATTTTCTCCTAAAGGTGGCTGCCATAAAGAGTCCATTAGGGCTAATAGGAAATGTCCTAATTGCCCCTCTCTAGTCTCATATGGTTAAGTCTGGACTAGGTTCAAGTTTGGGGTCAAAATGATCTAGTTTTGAGTCTCAAACTTAACCATTCTAACATGATAAAAATTAGTTTAATTAACTAACTTAAATGTTGGGTTTTGTGAGTCATGCTTAACTTAATATTGGGTCCCATCTAGAGTTTAAGCTACCCGGGTCACAATACAAGTCGGAACGAGACGAAACTCAAACCCGACTAAACAAATCCAATAAAATAATATTAAAAATATAAAATTTTCCCAAAATATTAAAATATGAAAAATGACCAAAATCATAATACATCAATTTAAATATTATTAAAATAATCTAAAATTTACCAATTAATCAAAATCTTAAATAATTCAAAAGTCACAAAATGACCAAAATACCCTTAGCCTAAAAAGTTGTAAATAGTCATTCTAATCACATGGTTAGGTCCCCATGGTCATGGTTAGTCTCTACGCTCAACAGTTCTAGAGTTCACTAGCTAACACATCAAAATTATAATTCACCAATTTTAAATAGTATTAAATTAATTAAAATTTCCATAAATCATAAATCCTATTATTAAATAATAAACTTTTACAAAAGTTCAAAATTACCCTCTTTTTAGAAAAGTGGGTGTTACAGTTTTGGCTTCTGTAAAAACTTTTGTGAAGGCCTATAGGTCTTCTAAACATGTGTTCAAGTGGAATTTATAAACAGTCAGTGGATCGATCGGAATCGATCCTCGAATACGGGTGATTGGACTGTTAAACGTCCTGTTTCGGGACAGGTTTTTCTCCGACTTTGCGTCGATTCTCTGGGAAATCTAGCACGATTACAAACAATCTAATTGAAGGATATTATAGTGGTATAGGTTAGCTTTGTACCCGAAGAAAACCGTTCGTGAAACGGACGAGGGTGGGGGTCGTGGTTGCCTCGCGAAGTCGGCCTCCCCGCTGCTACTGCTGTTGTTGACTCCGTATGTGCGCGCGCAAGCGGCCCTGGCCGCCGGCGATGCTCGACCTGCCGCAGGCGATGTGCGGTGGCGCGCACGCAGGGGCTCGCGGTCGAGGTCCCTGGCGCGCAGGTGGTGGCGGTGGTTGCTCGTTAGGGTTTATGTGGTCTCCTCTCTCGATCTCTTCATATATATAACCTACGGCTTTAAATCAGAACGCGGGGGGGTTCAGTTGGTTCTGGAAAATAGGAGGGATTCCCGCTCGACTGGGCCGGGCCTGGCTTGCATTGCTCAACTGAAGCATGGGTTGTTTGCTGGTTTGTTAGCCTGGTCTGTTGGGTTGAGTTTTTCCTATTTATTACTTATGTAACTCATTTACATGCAAATATTTATATATCTATATACGTATATGTATATACATACAATTATATATATTTACATATACACAAACACACATATATTTATATATATACATATACATATATATAAATTCCTATAATATATATATATATATATATATATATATATATATATATATATATATATATATATATATATATATATATATATATATATATATATATTCACACACATATAACAAATAATATCTATATACGCACATACATATACATATATATATATATATATATATATATATATATATATATATATATATATATATATATATATATATATATATATATTATATATATATATATATATAATATATACGTGTATACATATTATATATATATATATATCTATATATATATATATAATATATCTATATATATATATATATATATAATATATATATATATAATATATATTATATGTATACACGTATATATATATATATAATATATATATATATATATATATATATATATATATATATATATATATATATATATATATATATATATATATATATATATATACACACAAAATACCTATATATATTTATATACACATACTTTTACATATATAATATTATATATATACAATCTCATATATAACATTTATTTAAAAATATAATATAACCAATAATAATAGTATTAATATTATATACGAATATCCTCAATAATAATGATAGTAACAATAATAATAATAGTAATAAAATTCAATAAATCAATAATGGTGTGTGTATACCATTATGTACAGTCTAGAAATTCCAAGGTGTACAAGGACCTATTTTATACAAACATCATCGAATGCCCACTAATAATAATATTTATAATATTTAATTATGAATACCTAGAAATATTTATTAAATCATTAAAACGAAAATGCAACACACTCATTCCAAATCACATCAACACGAATGTCATTGGACGTGCCGCATGACTTCATAGGCTTGGGCTCAGTTCGGGTCCAGGCCGGCTAAAATGGCATAACTGGTTTTCCCTAAACTCTATAATATAATTAATAAATAAATAAATCTTCGGTAAGGGGTTAAGTCGCAACTTGGCTTGGTTTTCATAGTTAGGACATCGCTATGGCTCGGCCTTCCCTATCAGGGCAAACACACTAGGCAAAGCACGCCATTGCACTATACGTGCCACGATTCCTAGTCGTCTTGTACTCCAAAACTCTACCATGGCTAAAATTATCTACCGTAAAATTAACTAAATAATTATCTATAAAATCTAAAATCACCATTCTAATAAAATAATTAATAATAGAAAATATTCCAAATTTCTGGGAAGGGCAGCTACAAATCTACCCACCTTAAAAATAATTTCGTCCTCGAAATTTTAATTCATAACTATTTCTTAAATTCAACAAGGAAATCTACCATTACCTTAATCTCCTCGAATTTAATTCCTCAAAAATAGTTTATATCATCCTCCTAGCCATTTTGAAATTTCAAAACTCCGAGGACTTCTACCCACCTTTGGTCACACTACTCCCTCAATTCTCATGTCGCTAAACTTTATAATCTTCCAACTAATTGCTAAAATAAATTTCTATCCATATATATCTACTGTATATGTCATCTATAATCCTTTCCTATCTATCAAGCAACCCAAACACTTAACAAGCAATAAATTTGTACAAGCAGCTAAAAATATTGGTAAATTCCAATAAGTATGACCATTCGTCGCTCTGTAATAGGAAGAACAAGAAGATGAGAAAGAATAATCGAGATCAATTATGAAGTTTCAAGAGCGGTAGAGTGTATCCAATGATGCAGATGGAAAGGAAATCATTGATTTATTTGCTAGATTGGGCTACTCTAGTCCAGTCACTTGCTAAACTCGAAAAGCCCTTTGTTTCTTAGAGGGCTTGCACTCCGTGCAATACAGAAATTCCGTTCTTAAAATTAACCTAACAAGGTTCCATAATAGAACAAAATTTGAGAAATCAAGATTATGATCATTTCCGTGGTTATTTAAACACACGAGAAAGAGATATAATTGCAATGCAAGATCGTATCGTAACTTCCAGGTAACTGGAATAATGGTTACGAAAGACACCACATTCTAAGAGGTGGATACTACATAATAGGTATAGGGACCTATTTCAAATAGTTCGACATACAGTCCAAAATAGTGGTACTTATGGATGGATTTCACTGGATCTTAATGGATTCCCTGATTGGATGTCAATCGTTGGTCGAATGAACCTTGGATTTCAATCTATATGGACTGGACAAGATCCCTATGATAAGACTATTTCTACTAGGTTAGGGTAACCTAGAATAGATTTCACCCAAGTGGTCGAGCTAGTTGCCAGTCTGGTTGGTTAGCTAGGTCCCTAAAGCCCAAAAACGCATCTTCCGTAACTTTTGTGTTTAAGTAGCATGAGAAGGCACAATTGAGTGACACACTGGTGACATATGTGTAGTGGTTTCGAGTAGATCACCACCATATATTGGGTCGAATGAATTGAGTCAAGGTTGAGTCTCTAATTGAAGTTGGAAAGTATACCTGTATTACGGTAAGGTTTAGAGCAAGTCCTTTTGTCCTGAAAGTCGTACCATAAAATAGAGTACAAGGGGACACGTTTGAGTGGGACATGATATACCTAAATGAAGTTGGACTTGTCTAGATCTTGCATATAAAATTTGTTGGAAGGTAACAGCTGGTCTCGTGCTCCGTATATTAATGACACGGCCGGGGGACACACAATAATATAGATGAAAAGTGGGAGTCCAGGGGCACTAATCATCATCCTACGGAAATTATTCCGATCAATCGGTAATCCTCATATATCCTAAAATTTTAGGAGGCTTACAGTCTACCCACCTTAGAAGTAAGGTTAAGAGAATTTTAAAGTCTGGATATTGTACTTCGACTCTTGCTAATAAAGGGTAAGGCATGACGTACGGGATATGGTAGATATAAGTCAAGTCAAAGGTCATTCCTTACTAAATAGAAAACGAGTGCGTGTGCAATGACACATGGTCGAAAAAATAGAATGATCTACTCGTCCATAGCATACAAGAGTTATCGACGAGGTAACCAATTCTAAGGCACATAATATGAAAAGATTTCTAACAACTGAGTCGTGAATTTCTATTAGGGTCAAACCTGCCAGACTATTGTCATAAGGGTTCTAGTTGAAGCAAGCTTCAAACAAATGGTTAGAGGTTCACAACATTTGGTCTCTTGAGAATAGGTAGTCTCCTAGGTTGGCATTCTGACTAAGGGTAAAACCCTAATCATTCTTAAATTCAGATGGCTCGAAAGTCTCAATAGTAGTTTGAGGATCGATAGGAGAACGAGTAACTCAATCACATGACTGGCCGATGGTAGCTACGCTTGTGCCTACCATTATCATAGCCATGGGAATACTCTGTATCTTTCTACCATCACGAGCTTTCGTCTTTCCAAATCGGTGAAAGACAAAAACAATAAAGAATTCAAGGGAGATATTACTGAATACAATTTCGTGATTCAAGGGCGAACATATAATTCAAGAGAAATTGTCAATGCAGTCGCGGATGAGATCCTAGATACCTATATATCTCCATCCACGTAGTGTAATTAAACGAAGAGCGAACCAAATGCATCATGGTTGATCAGACCATAATACACTGATTCTGATTAGACAAAAAGTTAGCAGGCATCCCCACTAAACATATGCCTCGAATCAAGCTCGAGAACAGAGTGAGCTTGCAAAACTAAGCTATAACAGCAGCATTTGTTAAGATAGTCAAATACAATTATGCGAGATTTTTGAAAGAAGGCACAAGTAGTTCGAGTTTTGTGAGAATCAAACCTTACCCGGTGTTCTTGCTTATACAGTCTTCCTACTATCTTCTTATCCACAAGGACTTGGTCGACTAATGGGTTATGACCTCTAACTTCTGTATTCTAGGTAAACCTATTAGTGTCAATCAATTTCCTCGTCAATAAGTCACAAGGACTACAGAATGCTAGGTCGGGAGACATGCTACCCAACTTACAAAACTTCCACTAATATCGACTTTGGATCTTATGGGACATGCATGGCATTGTCCTATCCTCTATGGTATCCCAAACTTGTAATCATGTTTGAAGTCATTTCACCGCAGATTACGTCTCGCCCGTATACTCTGGCTGTGGTAAACCCTTGGTTTCGTAACTCAACATGATACAAAATTGAACCCTTCTTAACTCTATCCAATATTGGCTCAAGGGTATTTACGATCAAGAGAGGACCACTAGCCATAGTTTTAGCAATATTCTATAACCTATAATTTCCTTAAAAAATTTCAACTCTAGGGTCGTGTCTCGCCAGTGTGCTGCTGGCTGCAGTGAGTCCATAGTCTCTATAATTCAAATAAATGGCGACAGTGTGCTGTTGTCCTGCCATTATGAGTTAACTAACATTCTTTCAACTAGGTCTATAAAAATTTATGAGCTTCTAGAGATTCAAACAAGTTGACTATGAAATAAAGCGTAGGTATCTATCAGTCACAACCCTTAAAATAAAAGGTGAACAGGGAGAAAATAACTGAAGACAAAGAAATACAAACATTCTAACTATTCCATTATATTCAAGCCTTTGCGAAAAACTTAAATCGAAACTAACTCGAGGCCCGTATATGGATAACCTATAAAAATAATAGTTCTTAGGGCAAAATATGAACTAAATAGGTAATTTGGGGCTAAGACATGAGGATGATGTCTAACAGACAAGGATGAGGAATTGCACAATTTATCAATGTTAGGTCATTATTTCTATGAAGCCTTGTCTCCCCAAGTGAATAATCTATCCACATTGGATCGTGTCGTCATATCAAGAGATATTAGTGTACCTATGGGGATCTGACAAACTACCAAAATTAATAACTCCTCATCTATATTGCATGGCCTAGACTACCCATCGGTAATTTGTATAAGGGACTCCTAGTCCTAGCCATTCTCCTAAATTAAATTAATCTCTAATTCGTGAATGAGCATGTCCTAGTCGCAGACTCGTAATAGTACAACTAACTTAAGTACTATCACGAGTTCGCATGATTTGCAAAGACTGACCTGCATGGGCCACCACAAAAACTTGTCACGACCCGTACCCATTTTTTTTAAACGGATACGAGACGTATCCAAGCCAGCCTACGCCGCAGTGTCGGCGGTAGAACGCTGTCACGGCCATGAAGATCAAATCACAAATAACGCTCATTCACAAAATTAATTTAACTTACAATGATCACAAGTTTTACATTGGTAGAAAAATATAAACTTGTACAAATAAATGAATGACTACAACTCAACTATCTAGCTAGTCTCTAGGCTTTTGTCTGTGTTTACACCCGAACTCCCCACGCTAAGTGAATCCACGGCTAACCTGAAAAATATTGGTTTCCAGTCAGGAATGGAACGAGCACAATTCACTGAATGCAATTTCAAATAAAGAAAATGACTATACAACAGAGGTTAGACATCAATTACATATTTTTGAAAATAAACAGAAAATACGAAAAACTAATAGCAAATAAATAGACACAAAATACTTTCTCCAACTGTTAGAAGTACCTTTGATATGTGATCGGTCTCGGGACAATTACACGACACTGTCTAAAGTTACATTGTCTACACTGTCTAAAGTTATACTGTCTACACTGTCTAAAGTTATATTGTTTACACTGTCTAAAGTTACACTGGCTACACTGTCTAAAGTTACACTGTCTAAAGTTACACTGTCTACATTGTATAAAGTTACACTGTCTACAGCAAATAATATAATAAAGAAACATGGTATACTTTGAAATAATAAATCACTGTCTATACTGTCTACTTTGCAATAATAAATCACTGTCTACACTGTCTACTTTGCAATAATAAATCATTGTCTACACTGTCTAAGGTCAGATCACACATCGTTGGTACTTCACATTCCCGACTCAACAATTTATAATAGAATATAAAATCACATAATCAATGACCAAACAATGAGATATAGTGAAGATAAATATCAAAATGCAGACAATAAACTGTACTCGTCTGTGGTCCTGTGCTGGTGTAACCGATAATCTGAACCACTCAGAATGCCACAATAGTCAAAACTCGTACAACAGTCCCCGAAAGCTGAAATAAACATTATCCATATTCTTAGAATAGTCAAAATAGCTAGGATCACCTATCCTTAAGTCCAATTCTTGACACAGAGGCAAAACGGTAATTTTGGACAAAAACGATATCCGCCGTTGGACCCGCTTTGCACCGAAAAGCGTGCCAGAGTCAACGGTCTCTAAAGTCGTCAAACTATATGTGTACGGATCTGGTTTTTCGATACGAACCCAACCGTATGTCCAGAGTTGGATTTCAGCGGGCCGTGCACAAAATTGCCCGTTGAGTGGAACCGTGGGCCCCGTAAAACGGTGATTTTATCAACTGTCTCAGAATTGGACCAAACTTGGCATACAGGACCAAAAAAAATGATACGGTCCTGTTGGCGCAAGTTTCGTCTCGATCTGACGAACGTGTACAAAGTAATTAGGAA
Source organism: Iris pallida (assembly GCA_029216955.1). Taxonomy (NCBI): domain Eukaryota; kingdom Viridiplantae; phylum Streptophyta; class Magnoliopsida; order Asparagales; family Iridaceae; genus Iris; species Iris pallida. Next base: position 431,709 of record JANAVB010043419.1, on the reverse strand, counting down.
ATTTGCACAGAGGCCGATACGGTAAATTTTGACGGATACACAGCAAATTCGTCGCGCACACGAGACTAATTTGAATTCCGTCAAAGCCTACACGACCACGAAGCCGATACGCAGCTTTCGATGCTTTCGGTTCACGACCACGTCGCCCGGATTGGCGGGACGCACGTCGTGTGGATGAATTTTTATGTTTTTAAAACAGGTTTTCGTCAAAGTTCGGAATTCAATTTCTCTACATGTAGTCGATGGTTTTGGCTTCTGTAAAAACTTTGTGAAGGCCTATAGGTCGTCTAAACATGTGTTCAAGTAGAATTTATAAATAGTCACTGGATCGATTGGAATCGATCCTCGAATACGGGTGATTGGACTGTTAAACGTCCTGTTTCGGGACAGGTTTTCCTCCGACTTTGCGTCGATTTTCTGGGAAATCTTGTGCGATTACAAACAATCTAATTGAAGGATATTAAAGTGGTATAGTTTAGCTTTGTACCCGAAGAATTCGTTTGTGAAACGGACGAGGGTGGGGGGTCGTGGTTGCCTCGCGAAGTCGGCCTCCCCGCTGCTATTGCTGCTGTTGACTCCATATGCGTGCGCGAGCGGCCCTGGCCGCCGGCGATGTGCGGTGGCGCGCGCACAGGGGCGCACGGTCGAGGTCCCTGGCGCAGGTGGTGGCGGTGTTTGCTCGTTAGGGTTTATGTGGTCTCCTCTCTCAATCTCTTCATATATAACCTACGGCTTTAAATCAGAACGCGAGGGGGTTCAGTTGGTTCTGGGAATGAGGGGTGCCCGCTCGATGGGCAGGGCCTGGCTTGCACTACTCGGCTGATGCTGTGTTGTTTTGCTGGTTTGTTGGCCTGGTCTGTGGGTTGAGTTTTTCCATTATTACTTATGTAACTCATTTACATGCAAATTTTTATATATCTATATACGTATATGTATATACATACAATTATAATATTTACATATACACAAACACACACATATATATAATATTTTTTACACACATATATTTA